>VDFB02257477.1:165094-199846 GCA_007258455.2 Sequoia sempervirens
TTAATTGTAATTGGTGTATTAATTAATGTAACCTTTTGTGTTTCAACTCCAGATCATGATTTAGAGGGTGTTCAACATGTTGAGCATGAGGCTATAAGACAAGATTAGGAACATGATGTTGCCCCATCAGGTAAAGAGCACCACTCTAATGTTATTTTAATTAATAAAATACTTGTAACAATAATAACAAAACATATCAATTTAACATTTCTTTGTTATTGCAACAGATCCCCCCTTGTAGCGGCCTCCACATTGTGATCAGTACACGACTAGGTGTACATTAAGATCATGAGTAGAGGGAAAAACAACTGAAGGGGGATAGATGAATTAGAAAACAATACTCCACTTCAACTTTTTTTAGCTTCAAAAAAAAAGAAAAAGTGATTGTAATCATATTATGACAACCATATTTTTGATGATATGTAAAAACTGAATGAATGAATGTTATATGTTATTAATGAATGAATGAATGAATGCTATATGTTATTAATGGATGAATGAATGAATGTTATATGTTATTAATGGATGAATGAATGAATGTTATATGTTATTAATGGATGAATGAATGATTAATGTTATATGATTGGGTATGGGGAATTGAGAGTGACGTGAGGGGGGGGAGGGGCCAAATGAGCTTCCACCATCATGTTGTTGGCCCTGTTAAGTAGAGAATATTAAACTATTCTCAAAACAAAGAGAATCTCAATCCAACTACATCCAAGTATCTTTTTAATTCCTCTATCTTTCATCAATCTCTTTACTATTTGAACCTCATACAAATGTTTTACATGAAGAACCCATTATTGTGAAATGTGCCTCCAGTTGAGTGAACTGAATCCATGCTCTACATCATAATTTCAAGTTGTTTCCATTCCAATGTTCTGAGTTTAGTTTGTTTGTATGGCTTTGTATGAATACCACATTATGTTGTGTGTGGATATGGTTTCAAAGCTCTGTTTCTTTTGTTTTTAGTGGTGACATAACTCTAAAATTTGAATTTTTGTGCATAATAGGATAGTGGAAAAATTGACAGCTCTGAAGGGTTTAGAGGCTCGATTGAGATAGATACATGAATATTTGGATCTTGTTGTTGATGGGAGGCTTCCACTTAACCATGAAATTTTGTACCATCTGCAGGTATGCAAAAATTTCTCTACTTTCATTCATTCAACTTATTGTCTTCCTTACCAAAATATACTCTTGTTAAGCCACAACCATAACTAGTTGATGCAGAGTAAAGGTGGAGGAGACTCAAACAAATTAGATTTCAGTAGAGGAAAAAGGTAGACCATTTTATAAAGAAACCATGGAGTGTAGATAAAAGTTTAAAAGGGTAGTCAAGTATGAATAAAATTATGGATAGTGAAACATGTACTTCCCTCAATATATTGAAATAAAGGATAGTCATAAGTCCTTATGATTATCATAAAGGGCATTCAGATGTAACAAAATACAAGTCTTTCCATTTCTTATTCTCCATGTCTCATATTGCTAGGACTAGAGGATTTATTTTGAATTTCTCATATAGGAGAATACACCTATGGCTCAGATGCATTCCTTTGTATAAATTGGAAGGTATAAGATGTAGAAAATGCATATAGATATTACTTGCTTTACTTGAATTCTACACCTTGATGGATGGATGGGTTTTCTTTTAGATTCTATACTTACTAAATTATCTGTACTAGTAATTTTGGAATGCCCAAAAGGATAGTCATTCCAAATGGTCTAAAGAGGGGAAGAAGTATGTGATAATTTTGGTCATAGGTAGAAGGCAATGAAGCAAGAAGGACAATAAAATGCAGTCTAATGATAGTCAAGCCACAATGTACATGGAAGAGTAGGCAATACTTTCAAATGAGTAGTCCTAAGTTCACATGGAACAAAGGATATAACCTTGAAATATACCATAAGGGAAGTCAAGTTCAAAGAAATCATTGTCATAGGAATGCAGATCATAGAGGATCACTATCATTCAAGAGGATCACAGTCATAAAAAGATCATAACTAGCTGTATGAAAATCAAGTGTAGTTTAAAATCCATGAGGATAGTCTTACATAAGGGAGGCATAAAATAGTTGAAAACAATCATTATGAGCATCCTGAACACAAGAAAAGGATGCACAAAGAAATACAATATAAAAAATTCCAAGGGCAGTCATGTATTAAGGAGAGACAATTATGGTTCTTGGTTAGGTAGGGTCTTGGAGAAAGCTTATTTAAGAACAAAGTCAAAGGAACAATCAATGTATAACTAAGTTATGAGGGTAGTTTGGAGGAATTTTTAGAAGATTGCTATAAAGGATTTTAACTATACCATTATACAAAGACTTGGAAAACATTTAATGTGACTCTCAGTCATATTGAAACAGATCCCATAATTTTTAGGCTAAGGAATATCAAATGAACTATGATAGTGACTATGAATCCTTGGGAAGCAAAGAAGACAATCACTATTAAGGCTCAAATAGGTTGTTCTGAGGAATATATTAAATTGACAAGAGCTTGGGGAAGTCACCTTTGTATGTACAGTCCACCATATGCATAAATCAGTGATTTATGATAGTAGGTAAGGTTCCTACGTGGTTGACAAAGGACAACGCTTTAAAGAAGGACACTACCATATGCTTGGTAAATATTTTAAGTGCTTAAACAAAGGAATTGTGAACAACACCATGACTGTGATCATTGAAACCCAAATGCACAATTTTGAAGGAGGAAAAGGTATATAAAGCATGACAGTCATACCTTGAAAATGACAGTGTTTGACTATCAAGGGCAGTAAGAGTAAATGAAGCTTGATACAAACATTCTTATGATGGTCAAGCATAAGCTATTTATGAACTTTCATAAGTTAAATGGCAAGAGTAATTCAAGACACCTTGCAAGGGAAAAAGTACACAAAGGACAATAGGTTCTTGACATTATGATGGCAATATTTTTAATGAATACATGGGAGACCTTCAAATGGTAGCTATCAAGGATAATGCTAAAGGATAATTAAAGGTTTCCAAGAGAGAGGTTTATATTTATGAATGACCTTAGACAGTTGACATGGAAAATGCCATGAGTAAAAAATATGACCAACAAAATTCTATTACAAGCCTATTAGATACATAGATAGCTAAAGGAGCATGCTAAGGGAAGACTTCATGGACAAACCACGATAAATACAATCACCTTGAATACAACCCACCATGTACACAACAAAGACAGAGCCAAGGCCAAGGAGTTCACCTGGGCAGTTAAAGGGACAACATTGAGTATAGAGTTATCAATGTGACAGTCATGAAGGGCTAGACCTTTTTCTTATCAAATTCATTCCATCACTGTGTAGATCAGTGCCATGGACAAAAGGGAAACAAGTTTGTTAAGGCATAATCATTAAGTAACAATAGAAATTATAGATAGGATAGTCATAATGATAGATGGGAAAACTATTTGTCAAAAGGGTAGACATCATTAGCATATCCTGATGTGTGAATATCTGCGTGACACATGGTCTTGCTCATGAGTTGTAGTCTTAGTCCCATGCTGTCATCCCAGAAGTTATGAATATGAAATAAAATTATGAATATGAAGTTCGATGTCTACAAGGATTAACTAGTGTGTATGTGAATGACAAATGGAAATGGAGTTCCCTCCTTCCTTGTGCCAACTACAAAAGCTACACATTACATAAGCATACAATAGCAATAAGGTGAATGAAAAGTAAAGAATGAGTTTCAAATAGTCACCTCAAATGTTGGAATGGAGATGAGACCACATAGATATCACAAATGAAAAATAATTGTTTGGAGCAAAGTCAAGAGGACCAATTTTGGAAAGTGTGGCTTGCTTAGGAAGCCCAAAATGTTGAAGGTTGCTTCATAATCACACGAAAAGCTTCAAAGAATAGAGTTGCTTGAAACTAGTATAATCCTTAAAATTTTTATGATGCTTGAAACAAACATATTAAGTAATAAAAAACTATACGAGTAGCAATATTAAATAACATAAAACTTGCAATATAGATGCATTAAAAAAATATAGCCTACACACAAGCATTAGCAACTCACATATAGTTTAATACATAGATGACATATACATAAAAGGAACATAAACAAATGAAACACACAAGAAATATACATAGACATGAAGAAGACAAATAAAATCTAGCATTTTCTAATGTGCTTTGTTGTTAGAAAGTAGGAAGTAATAGTCCCAACATGCTCTCTTATTAGGCAAAATGTGGGGTAACTATGCAATGCCTTTATGAATTATAACCACTAACATGTTCTATAATTATATGACACAAAAAATAGCATAAAATTAGCTACTATGAGTTACATGTATTAGTGTATATCTTGCTACTAGGTGGCTCATTTTGCAAATACAATAGTAGGAATGACATGGGACTAGTGTGCTTTGTTTCTTAGGAAATTTTGATAATGAGAACGCTTTAAAGAAGGACACTACCATATGCTAGCTAAATATTTTAAGTGCTTAAACAAAGGAATTGTGAACAACACCATGACTGTGATAATTGAAATAAAGTTATGAATATGATGATCTATGATGTAGATACTTTAAAAAAAAAATATTTACACAGTTTCGTCAAAATTTTGACGAAAACCATCGACGAAATACAAAAAAGTCTGACACAATTGCTGTACCTCTGACGAAAGATAGAAGTGCCTAAACGTCTACATTTTGACGAAAGATATTGATGAAAGTTTCTGACGAATAGACATCTTGTCGCAATTTCGATGAACACTTGTGCCTTTGACAGTTGATGAAATTAGGTCGATATTTCGATGTTTTTAGAGTCTGTCAAAAGTTTGACGAAAAAGTTCCAACAAAAATTGGTTCAATGTTTTGTCGGTATTCTGACAAGCTTATGTCGAAAATTCAACAAATGTTCATCGAAAATTGGACCCAAATACTGTAGTGTTTATCTTAATGACCCATTTTGAGGACCTCTCGATGATGTCTATCAAAATGATTTAGGTTGAAATGAATGGGGCATCGATCATTATCTTTCATTTTCTACGCTTGTGGGTAATCTTGTAAAATAATATTGGAGCATACTTGCTTAGTTGTGTGTAGGGAAGTTGTTTGGAATAGTTTGTTGACTATTGCATATGCTTTGGTTCAAAATATTCTAAATTTCTAAACTACATTGCAACGAGGTTTCCGTATGTCAAGGTGTGAACAAGAAATATCCTATTTGTTTGTAGAGTCAAAGTCCATCACACTAGATACAATGTCGTCTTGATTATCAATACCATGATGCATTGTGTCTATGTGTTATATCAAACATAAGGAATGATGGAAAATCCCAATCCCAAGATATGAGAAAAATCATCCATCTCATCACCATATCTAATAAAAACTCAGTGGATCACAAACTTGTTGGACTTTTGAATCAATCTCAAAATAAATTGTCAAAACATTTTATTCTTCTATCTTCTTTCTACACTAACTTGGTAGATCATGACAGTCAACAAAAAAATCATCATACATCCATCCTGCATCCACAAAATCATCAACATGCATACATCTTGCATAATCACAACATATCATAATGATGAGAAACATAATCCACTACATCATCATTATCATTTAAGTTGTTTTGAGTAATATAGATTTGTTATTCTAAGCATCTTAATCCATTGCATAATCATTCATAACATCCATATCATGAAAATTCATAAGCCTCCATACTATAAGCATCATCCATATATATACTTGCATCATCATGACATCATAAATCACATGGGAAAAGTATGCAAAAAGAAATGCATCCATCCATACATCCTACATAAAAATCTCATATCATCTGCATATCATAAACATCCATCTCATAATATATCATACAAAGATACTGAAAAAGAAGGTAACACATCCATTGCATTGCATTGCATTGCATCCATCTCATAAAATTGCATATCATATACATTACATCATAGATCATCGCATATCGCATAAATATAAATAAAGGAAGTAAATCACATCATATCATATGCATCCATACATAAAGCATGAAATAAAAGGCACATCACACCAAATCGTCTGAACCATCTCATGACTATCATGATACAATATCTAAATCAGTGTATGAATATCAATCAAAAGTACAATATACACGAGGCTATAAAAAATGAGCCTATGAATGTGTATCTATATAAATGCTTAGGCAAGTAATAAATAAAGTGTCTATAAAAAGGCTAGCCCTAGTGGTTGCTTGAATCCCTAGGCTATCTGACTAATGGGTGATCCTTAGCCCTAGGAGGTGCCCCACTCTTCTGTGAGAAGTTAGGCTACCTCATCTTGTGGAGGACACCTTGATGATAATGCATCCAATAATACACAACCGCTAATGACTGCCTCTTTGTACATGCGAGTAGACATTGTCTATCCCTGAGATGTCGTTGTGACGGTCTCAAGCTGCTGCCTATGCCCAATCTCCTGGGCTAGCTGTAGATCTAACTGCTGTCGCAACTAGACCTCCATGTCTTGCTTTGTAGTCATATCCTATAGCTGTTGTTGTAGTTGATCTCTCTTGACTGTGAGAGCCTGTACCTGAGCTTGTAACTATTGATCTAGCTATAAGGGTGGTGGAGGAGGCGGTGGTGCCCCCACAACCTGTCCACCTTGCTGGCCATCTTGATGTCCTGGGTCTTGGCGACCCTGATCCTATTGAGGTTGCTCTCCATCCCTTGGAACCTGTGCCCTATCTTGCTCTAGCTACTGCTTCCCTCTACCTCTGCCCCATCTCTGCCTCCATCTTGACTGCCATCCCAACCTCTTCCTCTGCCTCTACATCTCCCACCAAGGTATCCCCCCGCTAGGACTATCAGGCGAATGGGTGGCTTGAACCATGCATCGTATTTGAGGGTAGTCCCTGCATCTAGTAAACCCTAATCATATGCCCAAGGCTGGGCAACCAGCTATCAAAGTCATTGACCACCACTATGGAGTCAATCTGAGCTCCCCACTAGACCTCTCTTTGAGATCTCATGAATCATGTTGTATAATCATCGGGAGGTACATCCTGTACCTCCTCGAACTTTCTAGCAACCTGGTCTGGGAGATACTACTCAATCATGGTATGCTCTTGCCCCTGCATATAGCAGGTCTAGTGAGTAAAGTACAATTGCTGCGCTTGATTGTCGTACCAAGCTAAAACCTACAACCACAACCTCCATCTGAATACGGTCATGTCATCAATGACCTGTCACCAATAGGGTAGACCTGTCGGGCCAATATGTTGTAATGTCATCGAGACCTATATGCTCAACATTGGTACTCTCGAACCCGCTCGGAAAGGTGAAGTGGAAGCACACAGTGAACCATCTTGTTAGTGTATCAGAGCTCCAAATGCACAAGTTTTCTAAAGGCTAAATGCACAAATGAATTGGAAGTGCACCCTTTCTCACCTATTTAAGCCAAAAAATTAGGGTTTTCTGCCCTAATTTGAGCCAAAAACTAGGGTTTTAGCCTATTTTACCTATTTTTTTGCTTCACAACCTATTTTGTGCTATTTTTTGTGTCCTAGGGCATGTTTTCGCACCTGAATTAATATTTTACCTTTGTCGAGAGATCAATTGAAAATTAAATTTTTTAGCCTCATCTCTCGAGGGGGCAACGAACCAGCTTATTCCTTCCGTTGGGGCAATAGTGGGGCATCCAAAAATTAGATTTTTTTATTTTTATTTATTTTTCAATTTGAAAAGCATCAGTCTTTAAACCAACGCAACATGTACCTCGCTTCAAAGAGGGGCAAAATGTAGACACTTAAAATATCTTTGAGGGCCGATGTCACGCTCGTTTGATGTACTAGCATTTGCGAACAACTTCTGAAACCCATCCTCTTTTTGCCTAATTAATTAAATTAGCCTATCTATTTAATTAATCACATCATTTTCATCTATTAATCTAATTAGGTTAATTCCTACCCCTTTCGTGCTAATCTTTCATCTTGTTAAATTGGATAAATCAAATTATTTAATCTTAACACCTTAAGTCCTCTCATTTAAATTAAATAATCTTAATTATTTAATTAAATGTCATTTTGATCTCTTTTCATTAAATAAGTTTTTTTTTAAAAAGGTGCAATGCACCCAAATTATTAGGGGTAAACACTTTTGATCAGAGCTATGAACCAGGTACAAGAAACCATAAGAAACTACCAAACCCGCGAGCACATTGGCCCAACGAAGGTACAAGGCCTGCGAGCACTTTGGCCCAGCGAGGGTTTGAACCCTGGTGGCTGTCACTACAACCAAGTGAGATGACCACCGAACCACACCCTTATCGGCTTTCATTAAATAAGTTAATTATTTAATGAATATCCTAAATTCCTCTAATTTGCATAATGGAAACTTTGTTTTAATTATCAAATTACTAATTAATTTTAACTCTCCCACTTGCAAGGGAACATTCCTTGAGAATATTCCTCCTTTGCATATTCCTAGAATATTCCTCCTTTGCACATTCCTCAAAAAGAGGAATATTCTCATAGAATATTTTTTCCCTCTTCACTCATTTGAAAAAAGGAATATTCTTCCTTATAACAAACTTTCAACAAACTTCTTGAGAAAGTTTTGAAAGTGTGCTTCTTTGCATGATTGTGAGCGCTTGATTAAATATCAACTTGCATTTTCAACCCTTGATAGGAATCCATGATCCATGCCTCCATCTTCCTTCCATTTTGACCATTTATTGATTCTTTCAATCTTGACCATCAGTTTCTTTTTGCCTATTCTATAAGTAGACCTTGCATCTATTGAATAAGGATCCATCTTTTAAGAGTAAACTTATGTTGTTAAAATCACTCTCATTTACATCCACATTTAGCACATATTTAGTATTTTTTAGTTTAAATCTTGATCATAGTAGCTTAGAGCATCCATTAATGGCTTCCATGGTAACTTAGTTGCATTCATTTAGTATATTTTGGAATCTAGGGTTTACATCTTTCAATCCTGCATACATTTAGAATAGCTTTGCATACATTTACATCAATCATCTTAGCTTTTATCATGTTAATCTAGCTTTAATCATGCTTTCATTCATCCTTTTCATCAATTTCAATCGATTTTAATCAATAAAATCGATTGGAAATGCTCATATTATCCAAAGGATTGGGAAAGGGTCACCATTCCACATCAATGCGACACCACTCCCCCAATAGGATAAGTTTCAATGTCTTAGAGTAGATATTTATCAAGTTTTCATGTTTTAGATTGATAGTTTTAATGGCCTCTTCACTTTGTGTACATTGAATGATCTTATTAGGATTGATGCTTAGTGGTTTAAATATGCTTCGAATCTGTATGGATCAAGTGTAGTTAACCTATACTATGTCATTGGTCACAATACCTAAATAAAACACTTTTAATATTTTAGCTATATCTAGGCCCTATTAAAGCTCCATAAATCTAGCATATTGTAAAACATAGTAATCATGAAGTGTCAAACATTGTGTTTATTGACGAGTCATTTCAAGAATTAGCTATAGGGGGTTGTTGTATGTTATTTTTTTATTTTTATACATTCTCACATTTCCTTTTCTACATTATGTATTAATTTTCAGTTTCTCTACATATACCATACAACTATTGTGAATGGAAATATAAAATGTTAATCTTGTTAAATGGTAGGAAATTATTTAGAACAACTAAGGATATATAGACAAATCCCACTATAGCTGTATAGAAAATTTAACAAATATGATGAGGCCTATGGATTGGTGTATTTATTTGTATCTCCTAACCTTATATTTCAAATTGACTCCTTAGGTTACTTTAATTAGATTTGGACGGTGTTGGCTAGTTAGTTTGGGGTTCAAAATGTCATGATAGGTCACCAGTTGAAGAAAGAAATAATTAGTTTGAGTCCTAGAAACTTTGTCACCATTCATGACTTCTTCACCAATTTGAAATTATTGATATTGCAGTTAAAGCAGTGTGTGGAATTGAAAAAGAAGATATTTAGTTAATTCTTAGCATTCTCTCCAAACTTATTTTTGACTATTTAGTCTTTGTTTCTCTCTTTTATGCTACAAAGGATACCCAAAGATCTTAGTTCATAGTTTCATCTTTAAATGACTTTTCCACTACTCTTAACTAGGGAGAAAAATAAACTAATTTGCGTTGAAAATTGTGGTGTTTTCTTAGCTTAATACTTTGTAAAACTTTATGATTGCTGATCTAAATATGTATTCTTTTTTACAGATTCTTTGTGGGTGATTATCTGATTAATTCATTTTATCATTTGTAGAATGAAGACAAAAGTTGTAGAAGAATTAGGTAGGATATTAGAAAGATTACACAAGAATATACTGTGGAGAAACCCTTTCGAAAAAAAACTCCACCAAGAATTAATCTATTATTCAATATCTGAAGTAGATTACAATAGCTCCAATTCTTGCTTGAGAATGCTTCTTTTTCCTTCACCAAATATTCTTCACAACTTGCAATAAAACTGATACAAACTCTCTTCAACTTGCTTGAGATAAATAGGCAATAATCAACCTTGTAAACTCCAATTGAGTTACAATTACAATGCTCAAGCCCTATCCCTAAAAGGTACACCTATCTCTTCCAAGTAGAGTTTAATCATGAAGGACAATGCCAAATCCTCATCTTCATGCATTTGGGCATCCCAAACTAAAGTGCCAACTCAACCTTTATTCTGTAAATATCTTCAAGGCTTCATCCTCAAAGTAGGCGCCCAAGAGTGGTCCCACTTAACTTAGCCTTTTGAAATATCTTACCATGCAAAGGAGTTAATTCCAAGAAGCCAACTTGGGTCCAAGTCATTTCATGTTAACTGAAACATTTCTCAACACCATTCATGCAAGAATGGTCATCCCCTGTTAACTGAAGGTAGTCTCTATTATTTGTCATGCAACTCAAGTCATTAGTCATGCATTACAAGTTAACTAAAGTCAACTAGCATTCAACTAAAACTAATTGAAGATAATTGAACCATAATTGAATTGAACTGAATTGAACTAAACTGATTCTAAAATGAATTGAACTAAACTGAACTTCATGCATGCTAACATCAAACCCTAACTCCTAGGATCTTTACATGCATTCAAAAGTGTTATCTCTTACTCCAAATAGTTAACTGAACTCAAGGTGAGTGTTACCTACCATGTGGGCACCCCATGTTCCCCTATTATTTAGAAACTCAAAATGGATGCCCTCACATGCTCCTAACATTTAGAATTAATTACAAATGTCAATTAACATGATTATTTCATCAAATATTAATCTTTTCCTAATCCTAGTGTTGATGAACACATTCCAAGGGCTTAGGAGATACATGAAATAAATAATGTTTAGGACTGTAATTAAATGGCATCATATTTCCAACAATTTGGATGGGTACACTCAAATATATTGTAAGTCAAATTTCCAAGTGCTAGTCAAGATGCAAAAGAATGGAAAGGATAGGGCAATAAGGATAAGAAATTAAAAAAACAAAGACAAGAAGGAGAAAAAGAATTAGAAATCCATAGCCTCCAAAGTAGCTTCAAAGACATCATCTTATAGAGGAAATAAGCCTTAGAAAGAAAGTGTCAAATGTGCCTATTGTAAAAGGCCTAGTCATGATGAGCATAAGTATTTGAAGAAATATTTTGATCACTTGACACATATTTTTTAGAAGAATATCAATGTTCCTAATTTAGTAAAATGAAGTTCTTCACATGAGGGGTCTTCAAATGTAGAAATAAATAATAAGAGGAAAGGAAGGGCAAGGTCCTTGTAGTAGTTGTATCTCCACCATCTACTTGAGTTACTATCTCAAGTGCTTCACACCACATGAATTCTTCTCAAGATGATTTCACATCTTTGGATCATTGTACTATGTTGCATATATTGATGAGTGATGACACTTAGGTATTAATTTGTGTGGAAGAGGATTATTTTATATGGGGATGAAACATTTCAAGATGTTATTTGTGTGATATCATTTTCAATTAATCTTCTATTATTTTGTATCATTATTCATATTGATTCAAGCAAGAAGGTTGAGTTAACTCTGAATTCAGTGATTAGTACTGAAGTGAACAATCATTCTATAGGTTCAATGGGGAGAGAAGAACATCACTCTCGTTTTATCTCTTTATCTCAATTTTTTCTTGATCCTCTTTCAAATATTCTAATAACTCATTATGATAAATTAAGTTATGGCATGAATGGTTTAGCCATATTATCTACCACTACATGTATTATCTTCCACTACATGTATTATCTTAGCCAGTAGCACATGGCTATATGGTTTCCTTTCATTTCATTTTCTTAGAGTGGAATACTTGGTAAGAATGTTGAATAAAAGTTCACAAAATTAAGCCATGGAGATCTTCATATATTCTAGATTGAGTTCACAGTGATTTGGTTAGATCATTTTCATATTCTTCCTTTTGGAGAGATATACATGTTTTGACATTCATTGATGACTTTTATAGGTATAATTGGGTGTACTTACTTTGGATGAAATAGAGGTCTTTGAGTTCTTTCAATATTTCAAATCCTTTGTGGAGAAACAATTAGGGAAATCCATTAGAGTTTTACCCATAGAAAATAGTGGTGAGTATGTCAACCATCACTTTAAGCTTTTGTACTTTAAAGGGGATTAATTTATAGTGCATAATTTCATACAATCCTCAACAAAACTATGTGAAAAATGGTAACAAAAAGTTTTTGAAGGAAATGGTAAACTATGTGATACACTTTAAATCTCTCGTACCTCAGTATTGGGTGGATTCTATTAATTATATAAAAAATTTCATTCCTCCTTAAGCCTTGAAGGGAGTCACTCTTTTCAAATCTTGGAGTAGTAAATGACCAAAAATTAAGCACTTTAGGGTTTTTGGTTCTCTTACATGGGCCCTAATTTATGTAGAGAAATGTAAGGCCATGGATTTTTAAAGTATGCCTTACATATTTGTAGATTATTCAAATGGTGTCAAGGGTTATTGGTTCCACCACCCTACCATACATGAGTTGTTAATTAGGAGGATTGTTCATTTTGAGGATGGTTCTTTGGGTTCTACTCTTGGCACTCCTCATCCTTCTACATTCAAATTGGAGTCACATGGGATTAATGACAATATTTTCAAGAATTAAAATCCATATAGGTAGATTTATGATGATGAGAACTCTTCTTCCTCCAATTTGAATACTAAGAGTGACAATTATGGTTCACCTCTTCCCTCTCCTAGTCATCATTCAAAACTTGAGGAATTTCCTTTAGATTCTCTAACTTCAAGTCCATTTTGAGCTCAATAAATAATGAAAGTTGTAGGTGATATGGTTGGGGATCCATTAGATACCAAATGAACATGTTCATATTTTTAGGGAATTTCACATGTTTACATTGCTTATGCTTCCCAAATATAATATTTTTGAGAGATATATAACACTCCTAAGTGGGATGTGCCCATGCAAGGGGAGTATAGCTCCTTGGTTAGGAACCACACTTGGGATATTATCCCCCTTCATAAGGGAATGAAATATATTTTATGCAAGTGTATCTATTAAGTAAAAAATTTCCATAGTGAATAAGTTAAAGTCATGATTGCTTGGTTTTCCCATCTAATTAACATTGATTACTCTAATACCTTTGCACTAATTGCAAAGATGAACTCTATTTGTTTCACACTTTCTATTGTTATAAGACCTTGCTAAGAGGTTCACTAGATAAACATGAAGAGTGAATTTCTTCACAAAGACCTCGAGGAGGAGATATACATGGAGCAACCACAAGATTTTCTACGTGACTCTTCCTTGGTTTGTAAAATTAAGAAATCTATCAATGGAATGAAACAACCCCTTGGGCTTGGTATGCAAAGATATTCCTTCCTTCTCACAATTATATTTTTTCTATTTCTATTTGGATCTAAACATATACAATTTGTAAAAAGATAATTCCTTCCCCCTTCATGTTTTATATGTTGATGACCTATTGATTGTAGGGAGTTCATCCATTTTGGTAGTGAAATTTCCCTTCATGGTAGATTTTTTTTATGTTTGACTTTGGCTTATTTCCCTATTTTCTCAAGATTGAGATATCTTAGTCTACTTTTAGGATTATGATTACATGATCCAAGTATACACTTGTTTTACTCTCATGGTTTCACATGACCAACTTCAAGCCTACTATAACTCCATTTATTTCTAGAGTCAAACTTGAGACTCAATGCTCTTCACCTTTAGTTGATGTTACTGTGTATCAATAGCTTGTTAGGAGCCTCATTTATCTTACTTTTCATGAGGCTTGATATTCTTATGTTGTGGATATGGCCTCCTTATTTATGCAAGGTCCCCATGAGTTGCATTAGAAGATAGCTAGGTATATTATTCATTACATTTAAGGTACTTGTTGTTTTGGGATTCAATATGCAACAAGCATTGATATTAACTTGGTGGGGTATATAGATTTATATCAAGGACGAGTGATTCTCAATATCACAAGTTCATTCCAGGTTATAAATTTTCACTTGGTTCAAGTCCTATTTGTTGGTTAAGAACGAAGTAGTTTGTTATTGCTCCATCTTCCACTAAGGTTGAGTATCAAGGGATTGTTGATGTTGCCACTATGGCCATTTGTATTCAACAAATTATTTATTCTTGAAGGGGGATTTTTCTCTTAAGGTGATCTATTTGTATATATGTGCTTCATCAAGCTTCATTTGTTGGAACCCATCTATTCACCCACCTAAGTTATGCTTAAGGGGGTATTAATATAGGTTTTTTATTTAATTTAATTATGTGTCTTCCTACACATTTAGTCTAGCTTGCTTAGTTGTAGTGAGTGAGTCATAATAAGGGTAAATAGCATAATTCATGAGTGTAATTCCCACCTATTTTGGGGTAGTTGAATTTATTTTCTCATTAGTTGGTTTGCCTCCCCTCTTTCCTATATGTATCCACTATTCTAGCTTGTTATTCAATTCATGCTTTTGTGAGCTCTCACAATACTAATTTACTCTATTTCTCTTGTGGGAACTACATTTCACAATTTTTTATTTCCTATAATTATCATAATAATTTTATTTAAGCTAATTCTTGCACTAATTTTTGTGTAACTTTAATTTATTTTTAAATTGACAAGATGTGTACATGCATTTTGGATTATATGGAATGCAGTCCAAACTCTCTAAAATTAAGATTCACCTTACATGCTAACTTTTTTATGTCCAATTTAATAAAAAAATTATAAATACTATTCAATAAAATATATATTTTTATTTAATTTTACTAAAGAAACCTACACATGTAATCTCAATTTATATTTTCATCTAAAAAACTATCATCTTCCAAGGTGTGATCAAAGAAAAGAATTCAATAAACTTATATTTATTTTTATATTTTGAAAGTGATTAATTGGTTCACATCCTACAAAAATACAAGAGAATAACATATTCTCTAGCATATTAGTTGTGTACACATTAACGACATTGATAGACCACAATGTCAATGAACTATCATTGAAATAAAATGAAATCTAAACCAAACTAAATCAAATTCACTTTTTTTTAACTACTAATTGAAACTCATCATTTGATTTTTGTAGTTAGAAATTTTACGTAGGATGTCATGATGGTAATAAATGTAGTTTTAACCTAGAAATACTCTAGGTACTGTGTGATCTTGTTGTAATGCAAGGACCTTGCCTTCGGAGGCATTCAAATCTAGCGAAACAATATGAAAACATGGATATCTAAATTAACTGCCCTCTATCTCTCATCGTGGTCATAGAATTCCTTACCAGAGCCGGTTTAATTACCTCAGCACCGGCTTCCACCTCCACCGCTGAAGAAGATGCGTTCCGTTAAGCTTTGTAATCATTTTTTGAGGAGAAGCCATTTTCTGTTTGAAACATCTCAGAGAGGCTAGGCGTGTATCCATAATACTTCAGTATGCCTATTCGCCAATGCTTCACCTTCATAAAGTGAGAATGGTTACCCTTTGAAACAACCATAAAATAAGCTCCACACACAAACTTCATGAATTCCCTAGCTAGCCATTAATTTCACGGACTTCCTCCATGCAGCACCAGGTATGACGTAAAACCGAAAATACCACCATTCTTAAGGCAGTTTGTTGCTTATGGATAAGAGGTCATTACATCATATTACTTATCTTAGAGTTAGGCGGTTTTGCAACATAAATTTTTGGTTAATGCCATACTTAGCATTAGCTAGTCCATCCACCTTGCCATTAGCTTCCCCTTTTAAAGTATGCCTTGTTTATAAGCTGTTAAAATTGTCCAGGGATTCAAGCCATCCATATCCCAATAACCAATCTTAAGGTCTCTAGTTTGCAATTTTCTCTGAGCTTATCACATTTATAACTAATGTGGAATCCCCTCAATTTTTATGTTCTTGATCCTTAATTCTTGGCAAAGTTGAAGCTCACCCACAAGAGCTTGGAATTCAACCTTGTTATTAGATCCCTTAGAGAGGCTTCGACAAATTATCCATTGTTTGGCCCTGCCAATTTCTTACAATGCACCTTATTCCAAAGATGCCAAGTTTACCCTTGGAAGCTCCATCAAAATTTAGTTTATGCCATCCTTCATTAAATGGTGTCCAAATAACATTGGCTCTCAGAGATTGAGCATTATTCTCCCCCAACCCAACAAAGGAAGGAAGGCATAATCCAAATCATGCCAACCTCATCCTAGAGTCCTAATCCATAAAAGAGAGCTTTTGCAAGTTCTACCCTGCCATCCTACTATTTACCACTTCCATAATAGCGGATTCCAATTTATTAAGGAAGGAGGGCATTGCTCATTTCCCTCTCTTAAATAATTATTTTGTTCCTTTCCTTCCAAAGTTCCCACACCATGATAGACGAGCTTACTATCCACAAAATTAAGAAAATTGCATTCTTGTTTTGAATAGGCCATGATTTGAATAAACTAAGAATATCATTAGATAAAGCGTTGATCTAGTCAAGCTTGACATATAGCCATCTCCAACATTCTTGCACAAAGATACATTCTAGTAGCATATGATTCACTTTTTCTTCACTTCTTTTGCATAGGACACATCTTGATGGACCTTGATACCCCATTTTGGAAAACTTATCAAGTATGAGTATTTCATTTTGTAAGGCAACCCATGTGAAAGTTCCTTCTTTTGGAAGGAAATGTTTGTGCTAGAAAAGATATAAAGATAATGTAGATACCATCTCATCCTTCTCTAAAACTTTGTAACCATCTTTAGCATTATATTGTCTAGTCTTTGAACCAGTCCATATTATTTTATCCTTATCTTCTCGGATGGTGATCACTCTATTTTCCAGTATTTCCTTCAATTGCTCCACTTCATTGGGTGGAAGATCCAATGAACCTAGATCTTTCCACTACCATATACGAACTCCCTCTTTGGTGATTTCTTGCAAGTAATCCCTGATATTCACCCCCATATCTAAAGTAAAGTTCTTTGTGATTGTCCCACCTCTAAAATGTTGTATAGGCATGGATATCCCCACAAATCCTCCCAAAATAGTGCATGTTTACCATCATAAATGTCCCAAGAAAATGATCAGTGATGAAGGAGCAACATTCTTTCATAAAACTCCAAATTTTTTTATCCTTGGGGCAAGTTTGCTGAAGTCAATATTTTTTTTCACCACTGCCATTTAGATACTTATTTTGGAGCATCTTTGCCCATTTTGCAATCTTCTCCTTGTACATTTTCTAGATTAATTTTTCTCCTAGTGATTTGTTTTGTTTCAATAAATCTCTCAGGCATGTCCTCCCCATAGCTTTAGCTTTACATATCTTTTCCTAGGCTATGAGTGCAATTTTATTTTGGTCCAAATTTTCTTTCCAATTGTTTTTTCTCATACTTTGGTTTAATGTTTCACATGCACCAACATGCAGTGATAAACATGACAACAAATAGATGGGGATAGCCGATATGATTTCCTTTAACACAGTTATTCTCCCATACCATGCTAGCCACTTCCCTTTCCAAGATGCCAAATAATTTTTGAACTTATCTTCAAGAGGCTACCATAACTTTCCATTTCTCAGGCCCTTTGCAAGAGGAGGTTTGAGATACATCCTAGGAAAATGTCCTCTTTTAAACTTGAGGGATCTTAGAATTTCTTACTCATTTTGGGGATTTGTATGGAAAAAATATACCTCTGATTTGGATTCACTTACCTCTTTTCCCAAGGCTATCATGTATAAATCCAAAATTTCTTTTAGTTGTACTACTTCCTTCCTTTTTGCTGCTCCAAATAGCATTGCATCATTTGAAAATTATTGATGTGTGATAACTAGCATGTTATTCATAATCTAAATTCCTTCCAAACTATTGTTTGTTGTGGCCCTGGAGATTGCTCTACCCAATGCCTCTGCCATATTAATGAATAGGAAAGGAGAGAGGGGTTCCCCTTGCCTAATTCCTCTAGAGACCTCGAAATATCCTTTAGGGGAGCCATTAATAAGAACTAAAAATTTGGGGCTAGTGATGCAATTCAAAATTCAACTTGCTCACTACTTGTTAAAACCAAATGCCTCCAACACTTTGCATAGAAACCATCAATCTACTCGTTTGTATAATTTTTTAATATCCAAATTAATCAACATTTTTTTTTTTAATTTTCTAAATAGAATGAATTACTTCTTGAGAAATTATCACACCTTCCAAAATCAATTTTCTTGACACAAATCCTATTTGTTCATCCAAAATTAATTCTAGGAGAATCTTCTTCAAGTAGTTTGCTGCAACTTTAGCTAATATTTTGTATATGGTGTTGCATAATGCTATGGGGAAAAAATCATCCATTGACATAGGATTTTCTTTCTTAGGAATAAGATCAATAAACATATTATTTATTTCTCTTAGCACTTTTCCTGAATTTCTTGAGTCCTTGATGGCTACAACCACTTCCTTTCCCATAATATCCCAACATTTTGGAAAGAAACTAGTCGAGAAGCCATCTAGCCCGAGGGCCTTGTCTGGATGAAGTTGGTATACTATTTTTTTAATATCCTCTGAATATTTCTCCATTAGCATCATGTTCTTCTCTTCTGTTACTAGGCAAGGGATACCCTAAATAAGTTGTTTCTATGACACCAAATATGTCCCTTCCCAATTGTTAAGCAAGTTGTTGAAATATCACTGCTTCTTTGGCAATATCTTTAGGGTTATCAAGAATAACCCCATCTAATTTCCCTTTTTTGTGATTCAGTTTATATCCCTACAAACTTTGGTTATATTATGAAAGTATTTGGAGTTTTTGTCTCCAATGCATTTCTTCTTTAGCTAGTACATCCTCATAGTCCCTTAATAATTCCTTTTCTTGCATAAACTTCTCCCTATCCATCCCATTTATGAATATTGTTTCATTAAGTGCCCGTAGATCTTCCTCTAATGATTTTTTCCTTTCAAAGATGTTTTTGAATTGATTTTTGTTCCACTCTTTTAGTTATTGTTTAACCAATTTCAGTTTTGTTGCAACACAAAACATCTTAGATCTTATTGGTTTTGCTTCACCACCATTGTTTCATCAACTTAAATTTTTTTTGGTCTTTCATCCACATGTTTTCAAACTTGAAGGGGAATCTAACCAATTTTTTGTCCCCCAAAATGTCTAGTTGTATTAGATAATGTTATGAACCTGATTGGGGGATAATGCTACCTTCCAATGAGAAAGGAAAGGTTCCTAAGTCTCCCTTGAATAAAAACCTATCCAATTTCTCAGCTATATCGCTAAAGCCTATCCTCTTATTTGTCCTTGTATGGATTCCATTGGACATCTGGATTTTCGACAGCTAAAATTGTTCCCTATGAATCCCTCAAAATCTATCTAAGATTGTAACTTTCTTTGAACACCCCTTCTTTTGTCTTAGTTGTGTAAAATAACATTGAAATCTCCCCCCAATATAAATATCTCATTTGGTGTTAATGCTATGAAACTTCCCATTTTTTCCCATGTCTCTTTTTTCTTAATGCAAGAATTTAGTCCATATACATTAATTATAAAGAAATGCAAGTTCACAATAGGCTTCTCACCTTACATTCCATCCAATGCTTACCTACTTCTGCCCTTTCTAAGTAAATTGATTATGGTCTCCAAATTGTAATCAGACCTCCTGAAGCTCCTTTAGAATCCACAAGCTTGACATTCCAAACCTTGCATTTCCTTTAAAACATTTTTGCTTCCAAATTTCATAACTTAGTTTCTTGAACTAGAAATATATCTACCTTGGTCATTTCCATACAATACCTAACTAGGTGCTTCTTTTCAGGGGCATTTAAGGCCCTAACATTCCAAGATAAGATTTGCATTGATCCTTAGGAAGGGGGATTCCCTTCTCTAATCTAAGAATTCTAGTTATCTTGACCTGCCCCTCAACATCCCTATCCATGATTCTTTTTTCTTGGTTTTTTTTCCTTCCTTTCCTCTTCCCTTCGCACAATCTAGGGATTTATTTGCTGTCTTTTTGTTTTAACCCCCTATCACTGAGATGTTTGATTCCAAAATTTCCACCTCTTTGTGTTCTTTTAGAGTGTTGAGCCTCTCCTCCTCCTAGAAATCACCTTCTTCTAATAGGCCCCTGCCTCAGAATTGTATCTATTAAATTCGTTATTATCTCCATCATTGAGCTCTGCTCTCTCTAGCCCCCCACTTAGCACTTTAGTTAACCCTATCAACTCACAATCTACTTCCAAAATGGCGTCTAGCTCGCCCAACTCCTATAGTGCTTCATTTTCTTCACTTGGATTTTCCTAGGTTGAGATTTCTTCTCCTCCCATAGTCTTGTGGTCCTTCTTTTCATCCTCTTTCCCCTCCTTCCCATTCAACTGAGCATATTTTATTTGGTGTGTAATCAACTCTTGGTTTCCTTCAAATCCCCCAACCACTTCCTCTGTAACCATTTTTCTCCTTTCCATCACCCTCTTTGTGTAACCTTCACCTTCCTCAGGTTGCTTGGTTACCTTTCCATTGTCTTTAACCAACCTTAAATTTCCTGAGACTTTGGAGACCAAATCCACTTCCACTTTCTGCTTCCACTGACCAACCTTTGTGATAATTTCTAGTTCATCCCACTGAGTTTCTCTAGGATTCATCTCCACACAATTTTTGCACATAAACCTTGTTTCCCTTGAAGTATGTTTTCATCTACACATAGAAATGTTCCTAACTCATTCCCAATCAACTATAATCCCTCTCTACTCCAATATTCCAATGGTCTATTGTGAAGTTTGATTCATACCAATTTTTTCTCCATTTCATGGTTCATTGGATCAACGTTTGGTTCCTAGTCCTTGAGGTAGAACCCTGAACCTTCCAACAATTGCAATCTCTCTTCTAGAATATATTTTTTGAGCTCATCAATTGAGCATTCCACCAAGAGGAAATTTTTTGGCAAAAAATTAATATTAATTTCTTCACCCCATCTATCCATCCATAATTTCATTGGTTTCCCACTTGCATGGCCACGACCACACATTTCACAAAAAAACACATACCTTCAAATGATCCTTTATCAATTGAAGTGCTTTAGATGAAATTACCATGGCTTTGATTTTCAGGTTGTTTTTTTAAAGATCCTCACTCTTGGCTTATTGGGCTTAACATGCCAATCCCTGTTTCCTCACTGCTAGTGGGTCTTCTTTATTTTTGAGATCCCTTTGTTTCACCAGTTTTGTTCAACCCTATCCCTTAGGTTTAACTAGATTGCATTTTCCCTTATCGTGAAATGTGAGATCGATTCACCTAGATCTTCATATTGATCCCATCCTTCATGTTTCTTTTGTTCAAAATGATTATCACCAATTCGATTGGCCTGATCTTGAGCCCTATGCCCATCCACCAAAGTCATGTATCATTATCCATTATGTTCCCCTCCTTCATTTTTCCTATGCCAACCATACCTACTTGTTGGTGTGACATTCCAATTCCTCTTATCGCGTTGTTCATCAACTCTTGTTTTCCCTCGGTTCCCCCATTCATCACAATTCTCTGATCTCCAGTTTCCATTATTATGGCTCATGTCATGGATTTTTTTTAATTATTTAATTCTTTTTTTTGGCACCATCTTTAACATACATTAATTTTGGTTTTTAATGTGTGTTGTTGAAGTGTTGGATTTCCTTTCTTAAAATTCATATTGTATAAATTTGTAGCTCGTGCACTTGTTTAGAAATAACAAAAGGTATATTGTGTCTGATTCATGTTGTTGGTTAGTTTGTTTAATCAATAGAGATAAATATTTTGAAATATAAATTATTTTTGTTAAGCATGACAATATAGTTATTAAAATATATCTAATTGAGAGCTTAATTAGCTCCAAATTAAAGTCACGGTAGCATCTAAGGTTATTTAGTAGTATGGAAGTTGGTTCATATAGTTTTACAACTTCACATAAATTAGAATGGAAGGATTTATTGGTGCTCATAAATTGGGCCCAAGTATCCAAATGATAGGATTATACTCATGGAAATAACTAGGTAGTTATGTGAGACACGTAAGGACTGAGGGGATAAGTATAGGGAAAGGGTCCAATTCCAAATAGTAATAAATTGTATGCATGTCCTCTACCAAGTGATAATGGATTTGATATTGATATCCAAAGTACAATCTACACTTTCATAGAATATTGATTTCCTTTAACCTAAGAGGAAATATGGAGAAAGTTGTAGGAGCCCACATGAGGAATATTCCACATCTTGAAGACTTTGGGCAGATTGTATTGATCACCATGAAGTAAGGAAGATGAATTATTGAAAACTAACTACTTTTCAAATAATAGAATTTGGGATATATCCAGCCCTAGATAAATTATTAGATGATGGTAAAGTGCTACAAGAAGAATAGGATAAAGAACAAGTATAACTATAACCCATCCTACCTTTGAATTAGGAAAAAGAAGAATTAGCATCTCTTGATGAGATATCTAGAGAGGTCCCAAATTACATCCATTTGTGGCTAACAAGAAAGATAAAATAGCTAGTAGCTACATGAGTAGTCTTCAACTATGGAGAAGAAGAGACCTCCAAGAAGATAAATAAAGGAAAGACTAAAGTTGATGTTCCTCCTAAACAATGAGTAGAGGAAAAATAAAAAAAATCATACAAAGGAACAAGGATTGAAACTAGCCAACCTACTAAGAATGTAACTACGATAAAAGTTGTAGAGGTTGAAGAAGAAAAATAAATGGAAGAAGATACTCCAATAAAAAGGAAGAAGAGGACAAAAACAACTGAACCTCCTCTACATGCCTCCTCATTGGAAACTTTAACTAGAGCTACTCCTATATTCCAATAGAACAAGAATTTCCCCAAGTAATTATAGTGTTAAATGGAGTTAGGATGCTTTTTTGTATTATCCTCTTCTCCTTCTCCTATTCCATCTATCATTACTTAAGTCTCCACTCATTCATTTGGAACCATTGTTCCACCTCTTGCTACAACTACCATTTATTCCATTCATTCAACTAACCCATCAAATAAAGAGATTATCATAACTCAAAAATATCATCTTCCATCACCAATAAGGCCATTCCATTAATCCCATCTAACTCTCCTCTCTCCTTATCCAACATTGACAAAGTAGTGGAAAACTAAAAATGATACAAGTTAGACATAACTTTAGTAGGCCAAGTTTCAACTTAGATTCAAGAAGTACCTACAAGTACAAAGGACACATAACTAAAGGAAGTTACACATCTGAGCTATAATAAAGAGGATATAGTTAATAATCAACAAGAATCCCAATTAGATTCTCAATCAACTCCAATAATAGTTGAATCTACTCACCCTAACATCTAAGATATACAAGCATATCAACCATTAACCATTGAAGAGCTAATTGAAAGTGATAAGATTTTAGAAGAGAGAAAAATAACAAGCACAACAAGAAGTTATGCTCTAGAAAATTATGTAGATACCTTAGTTTCCTCCACCACAAAAAATGTAGCAAGTATCATAGTCTCTACCAGAGTAGGTACTAGATACCTCTAATTCCAAAGTCTTGGATACACGCACCTCACTAGTTCCCATCTAGATTAAAAAGAAACATTCATAATATACAACTAGTAGTAAAGCCAACATCTAAAGACTTTTCTACAATAATGGCTATGCTAGACACACCTATACCCAAGAAGAAACCAAGAAACCCATCTTCAATTGCTATGGATACCTCTCGAGCCAACATAGTTGATATAGCTACCCCCATGGTAGATAAAGATGATAGGGATCTTGTAGTAGTTGATTACCAAATCACCATTTCCAATATGAGAGTATAGATAAGAGCACAAGAGATAAAAATGATTTAGAATATAATAACTATAATAGTATTTCAAATGGATAAGGATCATAAGACTAAGAGGGAACTCAAAGAGTAGGTATCAAAACTAACTAATTATATCAAGCAACTAGTTACTTCCCTCCAAATTGTGTACGTATCAATAACTCCATTTATATTATCATAGAAAGAAGCATCTTCACTATACAAGATGAAACATGTAGAAAGGGAAAATAAATTTTGGATGGAGAAATTGTATGGCCAATACTACACTTGGTCATGAATGAAGCTTTGAGATTCAAAGAAAAATTTAAGAGCTTGGTTGAAAAGATCAAGGGCTTCATGAATGATTGTGAATAAAATTTGGGAACAAATTCCCAAAACTTTCCAAGGATGAAACTTATGAGCTAGATGGATCCATAATTGCTCACAAAGGAGACCATATTGAATACAAAATTGTTCAACCAACCACTCATATGGGTGGAGATAATAAAGTTTAGAAATAAACTAGAGGATAACCTTATAGCGTTGGATAAGGCAAAAAGAGAAGTCACAAACATCTAGTGTGGCATTTAGATGATCCTACATGACTTGAAAATGTAATACATTAATCATGATGATGGTAGCATATCCTAAAACCCTAAAGAACTGTTTGAAGAACCTCCTCACCTCAAATTTTGGAAAATAGTCATTCACCTTTAGTTCATATTCTTTGGATGTAATGATGAAGTTTAAGGCAACTATTGGAGCATATGAGAATAATATTTCAAAGATGAGAAAAAATTATAATACTTTATTTTATTTTCGTGGAACATTAAATTTTAGGTATACATTTGAAAATATAATAGATATACATTTTAGCTATACATTCATGAATATACTAGATATAAATAAAATCAAATTTGCATTGTTGGTGTTTAGGGATTATAGGAAGCGAGAAGCTAAAAAGGATATACCTATTATAGAAGATATATTTTATGGGGATGAATCTAAATGATCATGTCTATTTTTAATTTGAATGTTAAGAATTGTAATTGTAGTGTCTTTTCAACTTTTTATATTGAAATACCTTAGAACTTGTGCAAGATGATGTACTAAATTTTATAGAATCTTGTTACACTTTGAAACTTGTGCTATTGATTTCCAAGATGTTGGATTAAAGGGTTTTTTAGATTAATGTATAAGATCATCCTACCACTTATTTGTACATAAAATATTTAATATGATGTAAATATGGACTATAGATCCAAAACGATCCTAACTATTGAATTTCATACTAGTGATATTTCCTTCCTCTATAAAAGACCATTATTTTTATGTACTAAGGGTTAGAAATTCTTGAGCCAAAGATAAACTCCTAAATAAATAATTTATTCATTTTTAATTTATTTCATGATTTCCACAGTAAAAATTGAATTATCTATTATTATGCATGTATGAGATAGATATCTAACAAATCTAATTTATATCACTAGTTATTTGTTAATGATAAATGAACTTGTGTCATCAACATGAACATTTTTTTGTCATATTATAGAGTATCATGTTAATCTATTATAGTAATTGGATGTTTAATAAAGAATCATTTCATGATTTGAGGACCTTTTGTTCAAGATTCCACTCTCCTTTATGGAGCTAAAAATATTATCATAAAGAAGGGATTATTTTATGTGGATCTATATATTTGTACATCATGTAGTGGCACTAGAAATTCAAGATCTAGGTTATTCTAAAACTCTTCCTTTATCCCTTTTTATCTTTTGCTTTTTCTTTTTTATATATAATTGGTTAATTTAGAAATAAATTTAACATAAGAATTACAACATCAAAATAAAAGTAAATATTTAGTGATAGTAAAGTTGTTTCTAGAGAAAAATAATTTTTAGATATAAAATTCATGAAACATTATTATAGGGTTAACAATTTTTTTTTTTTTCAAATCTTTCGAATTGAATTAATTAAATATTAGATTTTGGTACAACATTATTTTGTAAGTCTCTTGATTGAACCAACAAATACATGATCCATTGAATTATTCAACCATAAACAAGAATTGATTACAAAAACCTTGGAAATAGTCTATTTCTACTTGGGATTTTCTTTCTTTCAAGAGAGGTGTGAGTCCATCTTGGATTTTTACCTTAGTTGAGAAGTGTGTCAAATCACCTATCAATAGAACATATAAAAGTATTGTAAGAGGGAGTTACACTTGTTGACCAACTTATGATGCATGTTATGACATGTCATAAGGTATATTTAAAGGGAGATAAATAAGCCAAAATGGACCACCCAAGTTGGTGAGTAGATTATGATAAGAGGAAAGAATATGTTGTTTTTAGTTTGTGGACTCATCCTGGGATTTGATGTTGGGACTTTTAAATAGGGATTTTGGCACCACATTTTAGGTGGTTTTAGGTCATAGTTTCCTAATTACTATAATTTGATGGTTTCATGTATTGCATCTCCTATTTCTTAGGTGTTTGAGATGGAAGTTTTGATAGCAAGTTTTATAGGTATTGTTATTCTAACAAAATCATTCTAGATATTTGGTTTTATTGATACTCTTGTAAATTATTAGACTCTAGAATTGTATTATAACCTTTTCTTACTAAATAAAAAATTGATTTGCTTTGGATTGTGGATTTTTTCTCCTCTAAGGGTTTTCCCCATGTAAGTCACTATACTATGATACATTATTTTTGTGTTTGCTTCCTTCTAACCATATGATTACTTTAATTTTTTCACATGTATCTTCTCATGGATTAGTGTAGGAAGCATCTTTTCACCTTTGCTTCCTTTCATGGTTTCTTGGTCCAATATACAAAAAGGGAATAAAGGGTCTTTTCTAGATTTGATAAAAAAAATTGATGAGATTTTTTTTAACTGTCTTTGTAATATTGATAGAAACATGGTCAATTATATCTCCCATTTATCTTTCTAACCACCATCTAGTTTATTGTTCCTTTAGCATTGTTAACTTTATACATTATAATCTAAACCAATTTTATAAGTTCTTTTTTAAGCTCAATGCTTCTCTTTTGAAAGAAAAATCTCTTCTTAATAGTATGCAAAGTTTGTGGAATATTTTTTGGTAGATGGTAAAGTTAATTCACATACTTTTAATTTATTAGTGTTTTTTTTTTTATCATCGAGCAGTGTCAAGGGGGCAGCTCCCATTTTATTGATATGAAGAAGAAATATTACAATGCTTCATGTATAATGCACCATACCCAAATCCCATGTACATAGGCCCTCTCAATTTGAGAAGCAAATAGTAAATCCCCAAGCCAAGGATGAAATACCCAAGGTCAATGAGAGCCTTTGTGATCACACCATTCTACTAACTTCCAAGACTCTGAATGAAATTTTTCATCAATGCATATAAGAGCAACACCACTATGAACCTTACCAGCCAAATGCTTGAAGATGTTGACCCCACCCCACCATACCACCTTATAGATACTCCAATGCCTCCACCATCGGTAGGCTCAACACCAACACCACACACAATCAGATTCATGACTCAAGCATTCGCCACACAAAATTCTATGGCATCCTCTTTTGACAATAAGCCATAAGACTTCAAGTCTTCCATGTGCAATAATCATGAGGGAATAGTATGGGAAGAACCAATAAGCATGGGTGTGAACCACAAGAGAAAACCAACAATCATTTCCCATGTGCAATAATCATGAGGGAATAGTATGGAAAACCACAAGCATCGGGTGCAATAACGACACGTAGAGCAAACCAACAATCATTGGCACTCAACACATTGGACCATCCCCATTGGATGTAGAGCAAGCAAGGTACTTCAAAACTATTGGACACTGCCGCAGGTGGCACCTCGCCAAAACAAGCATTAGTGGTTATGCTCTACCAAAAGGATATAAAAGTCAATGTAAAAATCCTAACTCGAATTGACATTCCAACAGTGACTAATATCTTCTTATGGTCGCTCAATTTACATTGTCAAACTAGGGAACATATACTTGAAAGGGAGCGGCATTGTATGTGCACTAAGAACTAGTTTCAGTCACGATTTACTAGAAATAAATGTGTGAAAGGAATTCTACTTATGCTACATGAATGTAATGCGAAGCCTTCTAAACTTAATCAAAGCATAAATCATGACAACTATGACTAAGAAACAAACTATGAACTGACCTTATGCTGCAGGAACAAACACAAGGATGGATTCCTGATGCTGTAGGAACAATATAAGACTGAGTTTGCGCTGAAACTTTCCAGAATAAAATCTAACTTATGATCAACAGGAAATAAACAACTAACTAACTAACTACGGATACTTACTAAGTGGGCCCCCTTAGCAAGCATCAACTAGTTATGCATGAATTGAACTCAAAACTTCATCAACTTTTATTCATAAACTTAAAATGATATACATTGCTCTGCTTATATGAAAACTAACACAAAAAACTCTCTCATTATAATACTAACTTTTACATACTCTGGTTGCTCACTCACGCAGGAGGAACACTTATTTAAACCAGAAAAGCAACTAACTACCTAACTCTAACAGAGAAAGACGTGGACATAAATGTATCTTGAAATCGAGGAACATACTTCTCATAAATGAAAACATATCCATTCAATACGATCCAGAGAGAATTTAGCATTCCACTCTTCCTGCATTAATGATCATTTAGATTTCTTCCCTAATCCACTGGCCGAGTTGCTGAAATTAACTTCCTCGACACCGTGGCTGAAATGGACTTTATCATAAGGTAGATCTGAAGCTTGGACTCGCTCATGCTTCCTTCACCAACTGTATACACAAGGCTTACATAAGTGAAAGAAAACACACGTGGCAAACAACACGATACATTCATTAATCATATATTAAGTCTATTTCATTATCCAAAAACCACATGCATTATATCAGTCATTTGGGAGGTCAAATAGGGTAATTAATATAGACACATAGAGATGTTAAGCTGCAGGAATATAGGAATGTATTGCTACAGGATACTACCCAATTTTAGATAAAAAGTCTTTAATCAAAGAGTTAAAACATCCATTAGCAATAAGAGTAAGGATATTAAAAATACATCATAATACTCAAATTATGAACATATTTTGAGCTCATCATCTACCCCCTACTTATCCTAATGATGGTCCTCCAGCATTAAGTTTCCCGGTTGTTTCTCTGAAATTCGTAGGAGTAGCATGGCCTTGTAGTGAAGTTCCAAATTTGTATTAGAAACCCCTGAAATTTTGGCATCTCTCATATCTGCGGGTTTCTGTAACCTCATTAACATATGTAGCTTGATAAGGATAAAGTGGCCACATCAAAATCGGAGGTCGAAATGTTATTGGCAACCATAACTCAAACCTCCTCTGAAGAACAAGCTGCATGTACTTCTCTGTCCTTCTAAGGGCTGCTTTAAAGTTCAGGGGGCTGTGAGGCTCAGATTTCCTCATGCCAACAGTTAATTTTTCCCATCTCTTTTCAATTCTGTAAGAGGAAAGCTTCCAAAACATATATGGTTGGCCTTTGAATTCCTCATACACTTGCTTCTTGATATCAAATATTTTTATTCTTTTTGTTTGATAATTGAACCCATACGCAACAGTAAGCCAAATTTTCAGCATTGTGTAGGGATCTGAGCTTTCAGGTCGCAGTGGGATAGGCTCATCCCTTTTAGCCTCTTCATAGGCCTCCAATTGTCTGCCATAATTAGTTTCATTGGCCGCCCAAGACATGAGTGACCTCAAATGAATATCACCAATATAAAGAAGTGGATTCTACTCTGTTTTAGAGGGAATTATCAAACCATGCAAATAAAATTCACATAAAGAATTTTTGAGCCAACTAGGGGCTACTTGATAGGCATCATAAAATTCTTTAGCTGTATGAATAACAGGATTTAAATTCTTTAAAATTCTCATTAATTGAAACCAAAAAAATTGCTCTTTTAGGCACATAGCGTAAACCCTAGGCGGTGGTCTACATTCCACAATTTTACCAGTTATTTTCATCATTTCATCCATTTTCTCTTTCATTTCCTGGATTTCTTGTTTCTGCCTTTCAATTTCTTCTTCTCTTCTTCCCAAAGACTTTGTTGAATTTCAGTCTTGGCTAAGTGGCGGAAACTCAAGGTTTGGAATGTGACCGGCCTCCATGTGGTCCTACGGTATTCCAAAACTTCAATAAAAAATGTCTTTTTATAAACAACCATTGCTTGACAAGTTGCAGGGGGTAATGAGATTTCATTGGACACTTCTAATTGTTCAGGTTGTTCTTCCTCTTGCTGCAGGATGAATTCTTGTTACTGCACAGGAGGAGATTGTACTTCCTCTGAAATTTGCCTAGCTGCCTCAGCCAAGTCATCAAGATTTGGCATTCCCCTTTCATTACTAACATGTTGTGCTTCCTCAACTTCCATTGGCTCATTTTGCATTTCCCCAAGAACAACAGATGGGATTTGTGGAACATTCTCAGATACATTCTGAGAATCATTATGACTGTATTCTTCAAAGTCCTCTGAAATTATTATAACTTCAGGTTGAGCAGATGTTGAGGTGACTTTACATTGTTTCCTTGTTGAAACTCTTTTCAGCAATGTTGCAGCTATAGGAGGCATTCTTGTGGCCTTCCTCTTTCTGACTTGCCTAGAGCTTTCAGACTCAACAGAAGAAGATGATGGTGAAACCGGCATGGGCAACAGTGTTGTCAAGTAGAGGAACCTGCCACAGGAGAAGATACCTGGGAGGAGAGGAACACCGGCATTTTGAACATGAGGGTCAGACTGGTTTGTTCTGCCCTAGATGACTCTCCTACCTCATTTTTCTCCTTTCTCTTCTACTTGTTGCACCTCGCTCTTGTACTCTGCAGAGAGGGCTCCTCGGGTGTGGTGGCTATAGAGTAGGTGTTGTGGGGCAAAGTCAGGAGGGGAGTTCTCTAGGAGGCTCGGAAGTTTCTGCACTCTTTTGGGCAGTGCTAAGAGTGGATACATCCCCGTGGAATGCTCAATCAAGAGTTTAATGAGGGCATAATGGGCAATAGAGTTGTCCCTACCCCTCTGGGTTTCATGGGCACATTGTTTCAAAAGGTTTAACAAGAAATTTGGAACATTGACAGTTAAACTGTGCCTCATATGACTCAATAATTTAAAATGGTAGGAATTTAAATAGGAAAAGCATCCCTCGCAAGTCAAGTACCTGATTATGAGGATGGCATATTCCGAGTATGGAAAAGGCAGTGACACTCGTTTGCATCCTTATTTAGAAACCTCCAAGGGTCCATCTGTTGGTACTGTAAATTCTGCCCTAGCAGAGACAACATCTGAAGAAAAATTTTCTCCTACCACCGGAAGCCCAGTTACTTTTGCAATCCGCTCTTCTATAACAGCTACTATCAAACCCCACACTGTAGCTTCTCCCTCCAAAAGAGTTCTCAAAAACTCACCTGCAACTTCCTCATTAAAAGAATCTAACCTCAGAAAATAATTCTGCCAACCACAATTGTTGAATGTCTAAACTGCTTGAGGATTTTGTGTCAAGAGCTCATGAGCTACAGGCTCATGTCTTACTAATTGGCCACCCATATTCGCAAATTATCCCTGCTGAGATTCCTGAAACTCAACTTCTTCTGAAAATTCAAAAAAAAAACTTTTTCTGCTCTGCTTTTTTTTGCTTCTTTCTGTCCTGCTGTCACTTTTCTCTACTTTTCCAAGAATGACTTCAAAAGATAATTGCATGAAATTATTGTTACAAACTACCCAAATCAAGCAGTTAATTGTTTTTTTAGGATAAAACACGCAGTCATATTTGGAAAGTACAAGAAAATAAAAATATCTTATCAGTTGTGACAATGACATAAGAAAAGGTTTGAAATGGATTAACCCCGCCCCTACTAAAAATTTGGCATGTGTCCACACATGTGCGAAAGGACAGGCAAAGAATAGGCAATAATGACTGATATGTACATAGCAGTTGATAAATAAATGAAATAAATAAATGATGTGACAATAAAAGATATCGCGTACCTTGTAATAAATGCTCGTACATACTGGGAAAGATCACAACACAACATGAAATGACGACTGGAATTGAAATCATAAATGAGGGCTGTATGGTAGGATGGATAACGTGGAAGAAAAGGAAATGAATGGTGGTGATGGATGAGAAACGGAGAACATGGCTTCCTTAAAAAGGAAACCTTTATTATGGGCATGCAACGTGAAATTTTAAAGAGATGCTGCAGGAAAAAGGCCGAAGCCTTTTGCTACAGGAAGATCAGTGGCCATATCCGAAACAAACTACTTCATAAATTCTTCTTTGGATGCTCGCTTATGATACAACTGAAGACGGTGTCCATTAACCAGTAGCTTGAATCAGACTGGATCTATTGTAGCTAACTGAACTGAACCATTATCAAACACATTTTCTATTTCATAAGGACCAAATACCATCTTGTGGTGAGTTTACCTTGATTTTTTCTTGTGCTTGGAGTCATAGAAGCGGTATGTCCTTGTGAAAATTGCTTAGTTCGAATATGATTATCATGCCATTTTTTTCTTTGCTATTGGATAGTTTTAGTATACTGCAGGGCAGCTTTCCTCATCTCATCCAATGCATTCAGTTGTAGGAGGCATTCCTTTTGAGCTTCTGAAATATCAATGTTAAGCTAGAGAGCATTCCTCAAGGTCTTATGCTCAAACTCTATTGGCAACATGACAGTTTTGCCGTAGAGTAACTCAAAGGTGAACCTGTAGTTGTTTTCCATGTTCTACTATAGGCCTAGGCTGCTTGAGGCTATTTGCTCCAATCCTTCTTGTGTAATTGGATTGTCTTTGTAAGGATTGCCTCAATTTCTCTATTGGTAACCTCTGCCTAACCATTGGCTTGAGGGTGATAGGGGCTAGAATTTCTATGCCCGATCTTATAATCATTCATCAATGCAATGATTAAGTTGGATGTAAATTGAGCTCCTTGATCAGTAACAAGTTCCTTGGGACTCAAGTGAGTAAAAATCTGCTCATACAGGAACTCAACAACTTTATTGTCACAGGCATGTGTCATTTCTTTCACTTCTACCCACTTGGTTACATAATCAGTGCAAACCAAAATGTATGATTTCCCATTGGACGGAGGATCAATAGGTCCAACAAAATCCATGCCCCATTTGTCAAAGGGACTGACTACCACTTGTGGATTCATGGGCATTTCATCAGACCTTGTTGGTCTCCCCATTTGTTGACATTTGTCACATTTCCTGGTGTAGGCTGCAACATCTTTGTGTAGCGTGGGCCAATAGTATCCTGTAGTAAGCACCTTCATAGATGTTCTCTTGGCTGCAAAGTGCCCACCACATGGCTCATCATGACAAACATGCAAAATTTCATAGGTCTCATCTTCCCTAACACATCTTCTTATAACTTGGTCAGGTCCTGTGTAAAATAAACAATCTGCAATCCATGAAAAGTTAAAACTTTTCTCTACCAACAATTGCCTTTCCTTTGGTGAGAAGTGGGCTGGGATCTTGTTGGCTGCTAAATAATTTGCAATATCTACATACCATGGATTTTGAGGAGCAATAGAAAACAGATGTTCATCGGAAGCTATCATCCGAATTATCTTAGGAGGTGTAGCCAGTTGTTTGGAAGCCTTGACGAAATCAGCCACCACATTAAACTGACTGGCATCAACATTGTGATATCAAAATTCGCAATAAGAGGAGCCATCTTGCTAATCTGTTAGATATGGCAGACTTATTCATGAGGTACCTTATTGCTGCATGATTTGTATGGACATATATTTGGTAACCAGTGGCATAATGTCGAAACTTGTTTAGGGTATACACAACTGCTAGCAATTATTTCTCTGTGATGGTATAGTTTAATTCAGGGTCTTGAAAGTTTTTGCTAATGAAATATATGGCATGCTCTATGGAATTCTCTTTTTGTCCTAAAACTGCCCCTATGGCATAATCAAAATCATATGTGTGTATATGAAAGGGCAGGCTCCATTTCAGTCCTTGAAGAACAAGGGCCTGAGTAAGTAAGTTCTTAAGCTGTAGGAAAGATTTGTCATAGGCCTCAGTCCAGTTAAATTCAGAATCCTTTGTCAATAAGGCATATAATGGACTAGCTATTTTGTTGAAGTCTTTGATAAATATTCTATAATATCCAACATTTCCTAGGAAACTTCTAACATCCTTTTGTTTTGTAGGTGTTGGAAAAGTTAGAATAACTTCTATTTTTGTAGGATCAACTTGAATTCCTGCTTGAGAGACATGATGGCCTAAAACAATTCCCTCTTACATCATCATAAAACATTTCTCACTATTCAAAGACAAAGTTTGCTCCTAACATCTTTTCAACAATTTTTCCAAATTGGCTAGTGCTTCTTCATAAGTAACTTCATAAGTAGTGAAGTCATCCATGTAAATTTCCATAGAATCATGAGAAATGTCAACAAAAATACTGATCACTACCCTTTGAAATATTGC
>VDFB02257478.1:0-79398 GCA_007258455.2 Sequoia sempervirens
GAAAATGTTATATCAGAAGGGATGGAGAAAATTTAGGAAAGTTTGATGCAAGAAGTGATGAAGGAATTTTTCTTGGATATTCTACTAGAAGCAAAGCTTACAGATGTTTCAACAAAAGACTAAGGAAGATTGTAGAAAGCGCAAATGTCAAGGTTAATGAAACAATGAAGAATTCAATTGATATTGATGGATATGTATTTGATGAACTTGGTTGCGTAAGAATTTAAGAAATTGTGGAAGAATAGGAAAATAATGAGCAAGAGAAGTAGAATGAAGAAGAAGAAAGAGAAGAAGAATCTCTAGTGGCATCCCCTAAGACACCCAGATATGTGTAGAAGAATCATTCAAAAAATTAGATCATTAGAGACAAGACAAAATGAGTATTGACAAGAAGCAGAGCTATTGTTGGTGAAGTAAATCTGTGTTTACTTTATGAGATTGAACCAAAGATTATAAGTGAAGCATGTAAATATGAGCACTAGATGGAAGCTATAAAGGAAGAACTTATGTAGATTGGGAAGAATCAAACTTGGGAATTGGTCCCAAGACCGACAAACAAAAACATTATTGGATCAAAGTGGGTATTTAGAAATAAGTTGAATGAGAATGGAGAAGTGGTCAAAAATAAAGAAAGACTTATGTGTAAGGGTTACTCACAAGTAAATGCATAGATTTTCAGAAGACTTTTGCTTTGGTGGCAAGAATTTAAGCTATTAGAATGTTCTTAGCATTTGCTACTCATAGAGATTTCAAAGTCTATCATATGGATGCCAAGTTTTCATTCTTGAATGGTGAGCTAGAAGAAGAGGTCTACATGGAACAACCGAAAGGATTTCAGTTGTTAGATCAATTGGATATGGTCTGCAAATTGAATAAAACTTTATATGGATTGAAGCAAGCTCCTAGAGCTTGGTATGCAAGGTTAGATAGGTACTTGATTCAACAAAGTTTCAACAAAGGTACATTGGATAGTAACCTTTACTTTAAAGTTAAAAATGACAAAATCTTGATTGTGGTTGTATATGTTGATGACATTATTTTTGGAGGAAATGAAACTATGTAAGATTTTGCGGAAGAGATGCAAAAAGAATTTGAGATGTCTAGGTTTGGAGAGATGAGTTTATTTCTTGGGCTGCAAATTAATCAAATAGAGAAAGTAATCTTTATTTCACAGTTGAAGTTTGTGAGAGAGATGTTGAAGAAGTTTGGGATGGAAGGTTCCAAATCAGTATGCACTCCTATGGTGACTAGTTGCAAATTAGGTAAAGATGATGATTCACCTAAGGATGATTAGAGCAAGTATAGATCTATGATTGGTGGACTATTGTATTTGACTACTACTAGATTGGATATTATGCATGTTGTTTGTCTTGTGGCTAGATTTCAAGAAGATCATAAGGAAACACATGTTGCTGTTGTTAAAAGAATATTTAGATATTTGAATGATACTCTGGATTATGTCTTATGGTATCCTAGAGATATTGAATTTACACTAAGTGCTTATACAAATGCAAATTGGGTTGGATGTGTAGATGACAAAAAAAATACAAGTGGAGGTGCATTTTTTCCTGGTTGTAGATTGGTGGCATGGTTGAGTAAAAAACAAGATTTTGTTTCCTTATCTACTTTTAAAGTTGAGTATATTGTTGTTGCATCTTGTTGTACACAAGTTCTATGGATGCAACAAACATTGAAAGATATCACAATTGTGTATGATGATCCTATTTCTATCTATTGTGATAATGCAAGTGCAATTAACATTTCAAAGAATCCAATGATGCACTCGAGGAAAAAACATATATCTATCAAATATCATTTCTTGAGAGAGAAGGTTGTGGAGAATGAAGTAAAGCTTGAGTATGTCTCTACGAAAGATCATATTGCTGATATATTTACAAAGGCTCTTCCTAAAGATACTTTTGAGAATCTCTGAGAAAAGTTAGGGGTCATTTCCCCTTCTGTCCTGAACTAGATTCATATGGAGATGCATCAGTCTGGTGGGTCTATGGATCTATCTTTCTTCTGGACTGATGTTTTGGTGGCTACCTCTCAAGGGGAGCAAGTAGTGTCATGTATTGTCATTGAAAGAGTATTTTGATTTTAATGCCAAAGGGGAAATCAATGTAAAACATCTTTTTCCTTTGCCATTGATGTCAAAGGGGGAGATGAGAGAGATGTGAAAAAAGGAGAATGAGAAGAAGATGAGAGTATCATGTGAAAAATATTATCTACTAAGGGGGAGAAACAAAAATCAAAATCTTGAGAAGTGTGTTCAGAATTAGTATGTTGTCTTTGATGGTTTTTCACATCATGTGTTGCCATCAATACAAAGGGGGGGATTGTTGCAAGTATGAAGAGGTTGTTGCAAGGTGTTGTCATTGATGTCAACTGTTCAATTGGCTATCAACTGGTTGTTGTTGTCATTAATATCATGAATGCAGATTATTGGATGTATATGTCGAGGATATTGAGAAAATTATATTGAAGGAAGATTGTAGGTGTTCAATAGTTGCTATGGGTTTTGCTCTAGGATTTGCTTCTATGTGTGTGTAGTTTAGATATGTTGTTCATGGTTATTGGAAGTTGCTATATCTAGATTGATTTTTGGCTTCTGATTCATTGTACAGTGTGAGTTATGTTCACCAGTTAAGAACTGTGGTTTTCACTGTACCTAGTTGAGGTCCGAGAGAAATGTTGTTGGCCCGAATTTCTCTTTGGTTAAGTCTTATGTCTTGTGGTGTTAGACTTAAGTTTTTATGATCATGTTGAAGATAATTTTGGTATTTGGAAGGATTGTGATTAATTGTTCTATGTGTTTTGCACTAGTTTGGTCGACCTTGTGTTAAACACTACCTTTGGAATTGATGAAGTGTGGACCTATTTGGGTCTTATCAAGCATGTGTTTGGGTTTCCCTCATTTTGATTCCACCCTAGGATGTTTTGGCACTGACCTAATTTGAATTTATTAATGGATGGCCAACTTTGGATATGTTTCAAAGTTGAAGATGGTATAAATATAGGATGATCGAGTGGTGGGAGTAGAACAAAGAGATAAGTGCAAAGAAATAGAGTAGATAGATGCAAAGTAGATGTGAATCAGTGGGTGTATGTGATATGAGTGTGGTAGACTAGTGCAAAGCCTAAATGTTGAGTTTCTAGATGTAGTGAGCTGACAGTGGACTCTATCATTCATGCATGTCTAAAGTGATTGATTAAATTGTGGTGGATTTATTTGTTGCATTGAGATTGTATTCTCTTTGTAACATATCTCTTCCATCTTCCTTGTATCTCTGTGGCAATGAGGGCTTCGGGTGGTTAACCCTGTTGGACAATGAGTCTTGATCTAGACAGTGAGTCCTTGTTTTGGTAGTGAGCCTTTTGTAATTGGTTTTGATATTCTCTATAGTGCGAGTTAATCCTTGAACCGTGGTTTTTCCCTCATTGGGTTTTCCACATAAATCTGGTGTTATTGTGTTTGTGTGATGTTTTTCAATTTCTACACTTGTACTTAATGTTTAATCATTTTAGCGGAGTTAAGAATTGTGATTGATCTAAGTTTTGGTGAATTTTTTAAAGTTTAAATTTGCTACAACTGATTTACCCCCCCTCTCAGTTGTCTTGTTCAACATTTAATGAAACAGGAAATTAGAAAATTGAAACAAAAATGTAACAGTAGAAAGAAGGAGCATAAAACAAAGATTTCATATTCTAGAAAATGCAGTTTCAAATTTGATTAGGGACTCATTTGCCACTTTGGGAAAATTGGTCATAGATCAGGGTTTATGGATTGATTTTGACTGATTTCTAAGCTTTTTTCAATGTGCTTCAGATTCCAGAAAATTGAAATCATGTATGATCACGAACTCAATTGCCAGCTTGGGAAAATGGGTCCTTGATTAGGGTTTTTGAACTATTTTTTTACTGATTTTTAAGGGTTTTTCAATGTGTTTTAGTTTCATGTCTATGACAGTATATAACTTTTAGTTTCAAATTTTTGGAAATGTACTATGAAATCCAAGTTGAAAAGGTAATGAAATGATGAATGCAAAGACCTAGTTTGAAATGCAATTTTGTTTTGATTTTCAAATGCAAATTTATGTGATCTAAATGATATGCAAAATGACTTATTTATTTTTGTATTTTTTAGATTTACAAGAATGCAAAATAATGCAATTCTAAAACCCTAGATGAGATGCAAGTTTGAATGCAAAGTAGGACACCCTAAATGAGATCTAATTCAATGAAAATGAATGCAAATGAATCCAAGATCTAACCTAGGATGAGAAGAAAGACTCCAAGATTAGAAAACTACAATATTCAATAAGTCGGGTTCACCATTATGTTTTTAAGAAAAATATACGGTTCACAAAAATGAATTAACAAGATGATGAACCACAAAAAAATCCAAATATGTATATGATATGATGCAAATAACATTAAAAAAATACTCCTAATTGTTATATCAATAATGAGAGAAGTTTTAAGAGGTTGAAACTATTGGTTAATTTTAACGAACCGATCAAGCCTTAACAAGTACCTATGAGTTTTCCAAACCCAATCCTCAAATACCTACTAGATGAGTGACAACCAAACGAGATAAAATGTATATTATTTTATCTCCTACACTTCATGTTCTGCCAGACCCGGGAGGGCGTTCCCACTATGCCAAATATATAAATCATTTCAACAATTTACACTTACATTGTAAATCAAGGTAGACAAATTCTCATTAATAGCAAATAAGATGAAATCACTCACAAAGATGGAAATTGTTAGAGTTAATTATGCATCTTAAGCTGAGAATATAAAACAACAACGAACAATAGGCAGGTCAATGATTATTTTTAAAGATTTCTCTCAAGTTTGGTGACTGAAACCACAAGAAAGGTTCAATGGGTTAAATATTAGTGCCATTATCTATGGGCTAGGAGTCTACGCAAATTGAAACATAAGGCGTGTTTAATTCCAAGCAATTATGATCTAGTGATATCACCTTGTAATTCACAAATCAATGACTAAGCACTAAAGACTACTTATCAAATCCAAATGACTTCATATATGAACCCATGATCTAATCCAAGCATTTTAACTCATTCCATAAACAAGAGCCAAAACCAAATCACATATTTAATATAGCATGATGACAATTAATGACAAAGTATAATTGGCCACCTCAATATCTAGTAGTAGTGACAAATTAGTGCGGTTATATTGAACTATCAACTCTATTATCTTTTGCTCCAATGGGGCTGCATATTCCTGAAACTTCTGCTCATTTAACTAACACACAAACTCATAAACTAGAAGCACTAGAGGGAACTTATCTCCATGCTAGCTAGCTTCCACGAATATGAACTTCAATCTCTCAACTCTTGGGACCCATTTATTCAAGGTTGGTATGGCCAACACCTTATCTCTTTGGGACAACCTCATTGCATGCACCATCAAAGCATAGTTGTCATGCATGCTATTGAGTCTATATTGAATCTTCTCATTTAGATGCTTTAAGGAAATGCAAACAACTTTTGATATGTTCTCATACATTGTGTCCTAAGCTTTCTCTAGAAATTTCCTATATGTCTCAATTTGCAGAAGCAATTGATCTTTGTTAGATGAGATAGAGCTTGGCCTACTTATTTCTTCTTCTGCAATTGATTCTTGTCCCCGAATATATGGTACTATTGCTAAAGCATGGCTATCAAATGAATGTTGCATAGATGTCATTGGAGAAGTTGAAAGTGGATGGCTTGAGCTAAGTTGACCCCGTTCTCTCTATATTTCCTCTCTTTGTTTATAGAATGCCAATTTAGTTTCTAGTGTAGCCACTTTTTGTTGGCTACTGTCATAGTCATCTAGGAGTTCTCTTTATTTAAATCTAAGATTATCTCTTTCCAAGTTGAGACTCGCTATAGTTGACCGGGTAAACCTGGCAACATTAACAACCATGTATGCAACTTCCAAAGCTGGAGTGTCAGCAACTCTTTTTACAAGCAGTTGTCCACTAAGTTTTGATGGCTTTGCTAGGGCTGCTTTCCTAGATGCCGAAGATAGTGACCATATGGCTAATGCATCCCAATCCTCGCTGAAGGCTAAACCTCGAAGTGTCATTTCCAGTTCTTCTTCTATCTGTACAAGAGGTCTTTCAGCCCCTCTTATGGCATCCAAAATAATAGCATTAGAAATAGTCCATTTTGGTAATAAAAACACACCACTCTTCTTTACAAGCTCTCTGCCCTCTTGGGCATTAATATTTTTAAATTCATTTCTCATAATGCTTCTTACATTTTCCTAAATAACATTTTCAGGAAATTCAGGGAGCAAGCTTCTTTCAATGGCAACCTTCTCTACATAGTATGCAGTCTTAGATTTCCACCAGAAATCTTGGAATGTCGAGGTTTCAATGAAGGAATCATCTTCCATAAACTCTTTGCTAGCCTCTATCCTCAAGTCATCTGCAGTATTCAATCCACAAATGCCAAGCTTCCCTAATCTAAGGATGCTTTGTCTTGAACTTGAAGCAATTGCTCCTTCATGAGGAGGCATTCCAATCTGCATTTCCTCAGGGGTGACATAGATATCATCTTCATCTGTGTCAGAATAATCAACCAATCCTCTTAATTCAATTCTTTGCTTCTTTTGAGGTGGTTTCTCAGAAGGGGAAATTTTTTCAAGAGGTGAGTCAAGATCAATTATAGGAAAAGAGGCTTGTGTAGGAGTTGGAACTGCACTCTTGGGAGAGTCTACTTTTTTCTCTTTAGAAGTGATAGGGGCTATTGAGCTCTTGTCCTCACTTGCTACTTTCTTCCTCCTAGAATAAATTCTGAACTGTTTGGGTGGTTGATATGGAGATCTTTCTTCTAATGTCATTTCAACACTTTCTTCCACTACTATTCCCTTTCCTTTATTTGGAACCTCCCGTTGTTCTCTCAAAACACCAACAACATTCTCAAAGTTGTCCATAACATGCATAGATTTATTGAAATCACTCTGTATATGTGGTAGAGGATCATATTGGGGATTATTCTTCTTCTTAGCTTCTACCATCTTTTTATAAGCCAGGTATTTGGATTTTCTTTCATCTTGTTCCTCAAAGTCAAAGACATTCCTAATAACATCCTCAAGGTAATCAAAAGCATGTACAAAGGTACCCATTTTCTTATCTGCTTTGAGTTTACTAATGAAGCCTTCAGGATCATGATTCCTCGAGCTCATAGTCATTAGTTTGTAAGGAGCTAGTAAGTGTTCCAATTCATTCACTATCCCTTTTGTCACAATGTAATATGAAAATATTGTCCCCTCTGGGAAGAATGACTTGTTCCTTGTTGATTCAGGTAAATGTCTTTCTTGTGAAACTCCTAACTTCCTCATGATCTCAAGGAACCCTATTCTCAAAGGAACATATGTAGGAAAAACATATTGGCCCAAACCACTACCATATATCTTGAAAATTGTCTTATCAGGATATGAAATCAAATCTCTCCAATTATGGCTCAAATTCAAATCTAGCCTCAACTCCCTAGGTCTCAAGAATTCATGGATTTATCTGGGGATTCTAGGTGGTTGATATACCGAGGCCCTCTTTATGTTGTATGGAAAAGCATTTCTAAACATTACAAAGTTATACCTCTTGTTATCTTTATCCAAGATGCGGGTCCAATACTGAACAAGCAAGTCAACATCATCCTTCTTCCTTTCCAAGGCGATCTTCTCAAAGTCTCTTTGTCCTTTATACAAGAACATATGCATTAACGATGAGTACCACCAAAACTTCACCCATTGTTTTCCTTCTTGCAATTCAACTAAGCCTTTATGGATATGTTCAACCAAATAAGTTCCATAGTCATAAACAATACTATATGATGGGTGTTGCAGATGTGTGGCCAAGTAGCTATACTCCTGCAATGTGTCAGGTGGATTAGCACCAACAATTTGGTACAAAGAATATACAGTCTTTTTGAAATAACTAGCAAAATAGCTCATTAGGAAAGGTTCGAGCTCTCTATCATCAATCCTAACCTTCCTCCTTTGTTTCCCTGTTCTAGTCATTGTAGTATGCAGAGGCAACATCTTTGTTCTGATAAACACCTTGGTATTGTTGTACTCTATTCTAATACTATCCATGTTCAAAGGGACCATTTCTTGACTCCATTGATGAAAGTCAAAGACTTTCTCAATTTCTTCCCTGGTTATTTCTACCATAACAACCCCATCAAATGCTCTGACTGCCCTAGAAATTGGGTCATATTTTGATGCGATATATTTCAGGAGATCCACATCCATGTACACATTTGGAACAATCAGTTTCCCTATATCCAACTTCCATGGGTTACTAAAAGAAGCCTCGAGGTTCCTATTTCGAAACCAGTGTTGAAACATCTGCCATCCTGTGTAAGGTACCTCAACATGCTTGATGAAGCAAACCTTATCTATTATCCCCTCCTTCATAGTAGGGCCATGAAATAAAACCCTACCCTATGGTTTCTTACTTGTAGACTGGGGTAGCAAGTCAATCACATCCTGGGAAAGGGTTCTAGACTGGGTAGAGGAAGAAGCACCTTGAATTTTGGGAGCCATGGGCTTGAATATATAGGAGTTCTTACAGGGAAATTTTAACTATTCACTTCCTAATTACAATTTATGACTTAGGACGAGAGCTAATTATGGGGAATTTATATGGCTGCGGCTTTTAAAAGAAAAGATTAATCCTAATTTAAAGCTATGAAAGAACAATGAAACACACTTGTTTTAAAAAAAATTAAAAGCAAACCCTAATTCATAAAATTGAAAAGGCATAAAATTGCATTTATTGTACTTAATGCTTTCAACCATGACAAACCCTAATGCCGGGCAAGAGAACTTCTACAATTCACTTCTCAACTCTTTTTATTGCCTTGGAAATGCCTTCAAATATCAAACAAGCAAGGGTCAACTGCATGGAGAATTTTTGAAGGGAATGGAATAGGTTTATAGGTCACCTCCACCATTAATGCCCATTCACGCGAAGCAAAACAATTGCAATGGGCGTAATTTGCAATTTTGAATACGTCATTGATTCATAGCTGAGCTGGGCATCTTGAACAACTCAAATTGAGTCAAACACATTTAAATTCAAAACACTGCTCCAACTCGAACGAACAACCAATAGAAATTCGCTGGTAGGACTCTCCTCGTGTACGTAAGGGCCCCACCTTGTAGTAGTCATGGAGTACACGTGGTAGCATCTCACAGGTCTCACCACTTTTAAGGAACTTGCATCTTTCCTCCACGAGCTGGTAGGGAACGATTGTGATCATTTTCCTTCACTTGATTAGCATTGTCGATCTTACAATTTAGGAGGTTGAGATGGGACATAACAGCTATACCCAATTGCACGTGGCGTTATTTCGCTAACCACGCAACAATTAAATTGCATTCACTTCAAATGGATGGGCCAATGGGGAGTGACCCAGATTAAATCCTGTCATTTCGTGATCATCAAACCTACACAAACGCACCAGTTAGTCTTAAAAGCAGCCTTGACTAGGCCAATGAGAACTTACCCCTCAGGGAGTTATGACTTAGACATGTCATTTTTATGTGAAATATTAAAGGTCGACCTTGGGAATATTTAAGAACCCTTGCGATCGGGGATGACTGAATAATCCTAAATGAAGGGACCGGTAAGAAATGTTAAATAATGACTCAAGAGGTAACTTATATCATTGGTAACTAGACAAACAAGTCAACACATAAATAAGACATCCGAGGATTACATGGGGATTTTGGATGACAAGGCTATTCAAATAAAACCCTAAACCTTGTGTGTAATCAACATACTATGCTGATATTGAGGATAGAGGACCTCAAAATATCAAGGATTTTTGGGGGTCTAACATCAACTCATGCTTGGGGACTCATACCCCTAGTGGGTATGGCGAGAAACAAATCTCTTGGTGGAGCAGACCAAACATAGAGGGATCAAAAAGGCAGGAGCTTGCCTGGAAAAAGCAAGCAGAAACAATAGAAAGGAAACACACCAAGTCCTATGTGCAAAATTTACAGAACTATACAATGTACATGGAGAAAAACCTATTTTAGGAGAAATAGGGTTTTAGGAACTGTCCATGTATTAGCAGTTCTAGAAATTTCCCTGCAAGTGATTGCAAGAAGTAAGAATCCCCCCCATGCGTATCTATGATTAAGTAAGGGCCAAGCCACTGGGGATCAAACTTCCCATGTTTTCCTTTATCCTCCAGTCTAGCATTCCACATCAATACCATACATCCTATCTCAAATTTCCTTGGCACAACTCGTTTGTCATGTAAATATTTAACTTGAAGTTGCATTTTCTCATTCTTCTTGTGAGATTCTCTTCTCAACTCATCAAGCTCAGCCAATTCATTCATCCTATTATGCATCTCATCACAAATGTCAGTATCATATTCCTGTACAAATTTGTACATTTTCATCAAATTATTGTGTGGGATCCTAGCTTCCACTGCATATACCAAGTTGAAAGGAGAATTCCCAATAGCTTTCTTGACTGTGGTTCTATATGCCCACAATGCTAATTGCAATTTCAAATCCCAAGCCTTCTTGTTCTTGTCAAGAACTCATTTAATGATCTTCATAAGGCTTTTATTACTGGACTTAGCCTGTCCATTTCCCTGGGGATGATATGGAGATGAATATGATACATTTCTACCATGCTTGTTACAAAAGTCCATGAATTCTTCAGACATAAAGCACATAGCATTGTCTGTGACAATTCTTTTAGGAACACCAAATCTGCTTAAAATGTTCTTTATCAGGAACTCAATGACTACTTTGCTAGTGGCTTTCTTGGTGGGGATGGCCTCAACCCACTTTTTGAAGTAGTCAGTAGCAACCAAGATCCAAGCATGTCCTCCACTAGACTTCACCGCCATTTCTCCAATAAAGTCAATACCCCACTGTTGGAAGGGGGCTGGCACTGAGACTGGTCTAAGTGGTAAATTACTTGAGAATTTTAGTTTTCTTGTAAATTTCTGACAAGCATCACACTTTTGCACAAGTTGGTATGCATCCTTGAATACTATAGGCCACCAAAAGCCAACCCTTAACACCTTGTTTGTTGTTGTCTTGCCCATATAGTGACCTTTGCACACTCCTTTATGCCTTTCAATTAGAAAATCTTCCACTTGGTCACCATCCACACATCTGAGGAGCATGCCCTCTAGGCTTCTCCACCAAAGTTTACCATCAATGATAACATATATGATTGCATGTAACTTTAGGGTTCTTCTTTCATTCTTAGGCATGCCATCCGGGCATTTCATGGTTTGCAAGTATTCAACTATCCTTTGGTACCAACCACATGTTTGCATATCACAAATGGGAGATAAATTTTCCAACTCCACTTCATTGATTTGATTAGCTTCTAGGTTAGATTCAGCCATTAGCTTAGCCAAGCCTTGGCCCCTTACTAGCTTTGTAATCTAAATGTCTATGTTAAATTCCTGAATCCTATTTATCCACCTACATCTTCTTCCCGTAGTATCTTGTTGAGTAAAAATTTCCTTGACTGCTACGCTTGGGACGTAAGCCACCACCATTGCACCAGTCAAATATATCTTGAAATTCTTGACAACCTTAACTAAAGAAAAAGCCTGCTTCTTAGTGGTATCATATTTTAGCTCAGCTGCTCACAAAGATTTACTAAAGAAGGTGATTGGTTGTTCATAACCCTCATCATTTTTCTACAACAAGACTCTAGCTACAGTGTGAAAAGAGGCAAACGTAAATAATTGGAAAGGCTTGGCATAATCTAGAGTTTTCAAAATAGGTGCAACTTTAATAGCATCTTTGATAGCTTGAAAAGCTTTAAGAGGCTCTTCTGAACATGCCACCTTTTCTCCTTTCTTGAGCATCTGTGAGATAGGCCTAACTATTTTTGCAAAATTAGTGACAAACCTCCTTAGAAAATTTATTTGCCCAAAGAAAGATTGAATGCCTTTGAAATTCCTTGGTGATGTAATTTTGTCTATAGCTTCCACTCTTTTAGGATCAATTCTGATTCCTTCCTTCGAGACAATATGCCCCAACAACTTTCCCTCTTTAACTCTAAATTCACACTTCTTGGGATTCAACGAGATGCCATACTCCAGAGCTCTAACAAATATTTGCTCAAGGTGTGAGCAATGATCCTCCTCTTTCTTACTATGGGCAGTAAGATCATCTTGGTAGATTGCAAGGAAGAAATCTATAAAATTGGCAAAAGCCATGTCCATAGCCCTCTAGAAAGTAGCACCGACATTTATCAAACCAAACGACATCCTGAGATAAACATAAGTCCCCCATGGGGTTGTAAAGGTTGTTTTGTATTGCTCTGATTCCCTGACCATAACCTAGTTGTAGCCAGAGAACCCATCTATCATAGAAAGTAGTTCACAACTAGTGACTTTCTGTAGCATTACTTCCATGTTGGGTAATGGGTAATTATCTTTCAAGGATGCCACATTGAGGTTCCTAAAGTCTACACATAGTCTTAATTCACCATTCTTCTTTTTAACAGAAACCAGGTTGGACACCCATGAGGAGTGTCTTATAGGTTTGATAATTCTCGCATCACTTAATTTGGTGAGCTCCTCTTGTATTTTGGGCCTCAAGGTAGGATTAATAGGCCTTTTTTTTCGCCTAAAAGGTTTTGTGTCAGGATTTAGTGGAATTTCATGCTGAAATAGCTCCTCTTTGTAGGCTTTCAAATCATCCTAAAACCATGCAAATACCTGTTTATACTTTCACAACAATGCAATCAACATTGTTCTCACATGTGGTTTCATTCTTTTACCTATATATACCTTCTTAGGAGCACTTTCTATTCCCAAATTGATTTCTTCTAGGTCCTCTTTATGTGCACTCGATTGCTTAGCATTGGATATATTTGGGCCATCAAAAACCCTCTCAAGTGCAACTAAACCTTTAGAAATTTTATTGGTCTTAAGTTAGATTACCTCATTACCAAATAGTGTCTCCTTTCCATCCACTTCTACCACATGTGAGCTGAAATCAATCTCCTAATTCTCATATCTGTCCACACAATGCAGGAATCTCAATATGTCATTGTCATCATCAAACACCTGCTAATTGCAGATGTTGTCAGGTACTACTGGCCTTGTTTGTACCTCAATTCTTGAGACACCATCAAAAGTTACATCATCGAGCTTGACTACAATATTAGCCAACAAATCTACTTTGACATTTTGTCCTATTTCTACCCAATCTATTCCAAAGGTATCAAATGAATCAATAGTATCCCATACCTCATTCCTATACTGCCTCAACCTTTTATCCTTAGTAACAAATCTGGACTTGACTTGGGATACTACTAGCTCAGAGTCCCCAAATACTTTTAACAACTTTATTCCATGCTTAGAAGCTAATTTTAAACCGAGTAACAAGGATTCATATTCAACCACATTATTGGTACATACAAATTGTAGCAAGAAAGAGTATTTGCACATCTTACCTTGAGGGGAGATAAGAATAACCCCAGCACCTGAACCTTCTTTTGAACATGCTCCATCAAAATAGAGCGTCCATAGGGCATCTTCTTGAGATGTTTGTGAGAGTTATCTAGCAATTGGAGTAGGCTTAGCTTCTTCCTATGCTTGTTTTAACTCCTCTAGATGGAAAGTGTCAAGCCCCATGTCCACAACATTAACCATCGGGGGCTCCTCTGATTCTTCAACTAGCTCAATCATATGTCAAAATCTTGATTCTTTGGTAATTTTAACAACCTTCCAATCAATGGATAATGTGGAAAAGGATAGATCACATTGCATACTTCCTCCCATGGAGGCACACCATTGTCTAGATAGCAACATCCCATAAGTTGGGGGAATGTCCACTACTATAACACACATGACTAACTCCTTTTCAGGAAATGTAGCCAGTCTATATGGAACCTCATAGATTACACCAATGACAGTGACCTCCCTTGAATCCATGGCATAACATTTTCCATATGTACTGTCAACTTTCAAACCCATTTCCTCCATGATCTTAATGGGCATGACATTGTTTGAAGCCCTAGAATCTATCATACAATTTCTGGGTATCTTTCCATCAATGATCAGACTCAAAAAGAAAGGATTAATCAAACTTGGGTTTGCTATAATAGCAATTCCTAAGTAGATCTTAGGGTTCTCACTGACAATTGCTTCCAGTTCAATACCTTTTACTTGACCAACACTTGTGTCAAGTACATCAACCTCTGCATTATGCTTATTTCCTCTTGCAATACTATTGATGATAGCCATGGCTTTATTTTTATGATCATCAATCCTCATCATTTCAAGGAGTGGGACTATGACTTGGATTTGGGATAAGACTTGAAACATGTCAATGGGAGAATAGCTAGGCATCTCAGGAAATACTATTTCCTAGGGAATTGTCTTTTCAACTTGTTTGTCAGCTTTCTGAATGGTGGTTTTTAACTCTTTAGCTTTTGAGTCATGATGTGCAAGCTCAGCATTAGCCTTAGCTTTGATACCTTTCTTAGCCCAGATTCTTATTTCTTTTGGCTCCTTTGGCTTGGTTTCTTCATTCTTGTTCTTTGCATCAACTCCTTTACCATCTGCATTGCCTTCTTTTATGAATAGACCTCCAGGATGACCTTGACTGCCACTCACCACTCTATTCCTCAAGTGGAGATCACTTCGTGCTTGAGCTCTTGCAGCTAAGGCAGCTGTATATCTCTCTATCTCCTCATTTGAAGGTCTTCTCAAAGAAAATTTTGATGCCTCAAGATTGTAGGTAGTATACTCATCCTCCCTTTCCTCATCTGACAATCCCTGCTGATGGTATATACTTGTTTGTCACCTCTGTGTATCCACATCATTTGTGTCAGCATCATCACTAGAAGAATAACCACCATATTCCAAATCTGACCTAGTCATGAACACATTTACTAACTCACCTGGATTGCAAGGTGATTAGGATTCTCCTTGATCTTGTTGGTTTTCTGACATAGACATAGCTACAACATACTATTGTGATGCATGGGGCATCTCACATGCTTCACACCAAGGTAAATCCTCGACTACATTGATGGTATTGTTATGTAGAGGATTAGGCGTAGCTTGATAATTCTTCTGATTATTTTGGATTGGTTTTCCATTATGCCAATTGGTATGATAGGGGAAATCTTGAAGTCTAAGAGGCCTATCATTTCTCTGAAATTGAGGTTTATCATTTTTTGCTTGCTTTTGTAACAAACTGAGAACTTGATCGAGCTTCTCATCAAGAGCCATAGTCTTGTTGGATTTCTCATTTTGAGCTTTGGGATTCTTTAGAAGCTTAGGTTCATCTCTCCTTTATACTTTACTAAAAGCCCTCCTATTGTTCTCAATATTCACAACCATTTTATATGCCTCAGGAAAATTTCATGGATTTGTGTCCCTAAATAAGTAACACATCTTAGAATCATAAGCATTGTAGTATGTTACCAAACATGCATCAGGGTTAGGTCTCAAATAAGCAGGTACTCCATTCATAGAATTCTGGAATCTTGTGTTGAATTCAATAACAAATTCATTATTCCCTTTGGTGATGTTATTGAAATCATTCAATCTGAATCTAGGATCAGTCTGATCCCCATATTGTTCCCTAAAGGCTCAGTAGAATGATTCCTTTGAGTCGATACTTCCATCAGGTAATCCTCTATACCAATCCCTTGCATCCTCAATCAAGGATTGCATAAAATAATTCATTGCTACATCATCTTCCCATAATTCAAAGTCCTCAACAAAACTCTGGAAGGCTTTCAGATGGTCTTCTCCACTAAGATCATTATTTCCAGTAAATTTAGGGAGATGATTCCTAGCATTGTTCAGGACAGGATTTGGGTAACTAGGGATGTTATCAAAACACAATTTCCTATACTAGTCATTATTAGGTAGCCCTTCGAGAAACCTATCCCTATGATTATCCTTTTTTTTGTCATTTTTCTTATTGTCCATTTGATTATGTTCCTTACCTTTCCCATTTCCTTTGCTACCATCATTCTTATTCCTACCTTCTTCCTAATCATCATAATAAGAACTATTGCTTCTATTTCCGCCTCCTCCACCTCCTTTATTACCGCCACCCCCTCTACTAGGAGTATGTCCCTCGAGCTTATTTTCATGAGATCCACTGTCACCCTTCCCAGAACTTGAAGGCTTCGGGGTTGGGATTGACATTTTGAGGAAAGCAGTTCTTCTAGACATTTTTGCATTATTTGCTTCTATGTCTACCCTCCTCAATTCTTCTTGCAATTTCTCACCCTTCAACTACAACTTCAAGGTGTTAGGAGCTAAAGGTACATCAGATGGATCAAGATTGACTTTGGGGCTAATAATAGGTGTCTTAGTTGTCGAGGTAAGGGTATTTGTGTTGGTATTGGTATTAAGAGCATTAGAGGCATTTTGTTGAGAATAGTCAACAATCCTTTTCCCACGATCTATGAAGGATGTTTTCTTAATGGGGTCAGAAGTCTTAATGGCAACAATGGATGATGTGTAGGTGCTAGCAGTAAAAGTTCCCATCGGGATGGTGATTTTTGGAACTTCGGGGACAGTTCAGGCGACTACTTTAACATCTTTCTCCTTAGCAATATTTTCTTGAGCAGCCTTTTCTTGGGCTATCTTTTCTTGAGCAACCTTTTCAATATCTCTTTGCTTAGCATATTCTTCTATCATTTTCTCCACTCTTTCTTTCTTCTCATCCCTTTCAAGCTGCTTAGCCTTAATTCTACCCTCTCTTTCTTTTAGCGCTTGAGATTTCTTTTTCTCCGCTTGTTCAGCCAACCATTTAGCCTCTTCATCCAAGGCTTGTATATCTTTGTTGGCATCTTCCTCATCTTCGAGGAAATCCCCACACTCACTTTGAGCTGGAGTATGGAATGTTTGATCCACAACATCTTCCCCAAGGAAAGTAAGTGCTGGTGGATTGGTATTTTCTCCTCTAGGGTTAAAATTTTCCCCATGAAATACAAATCCCATCCCGAGTGTTGGTGGGTCTAGGAGCGCTTTACTCTTACCCAAAAATTCCCATTTGTCTTCTTCTCTAGAAATTTTGAGATTATCAAATACTTGTTCAATAGGGAAACTACCTTGTCCTCCCTCAATTGCCCCACTATTAATTGAATCTCTAGAAGTATTTACACTAATTACTTCATTATTGAAAGTGGCAGATGCTCCAAGAATCAAGGGACTTACCAAATTTTGTAGCTTTTTTCTTCCATAGAGGTTGTTTATCCTTTCTAGGCTCAAAATTTTCCTTCTGTTTAGGATTTTTCTTCAATTTTCTTCTATTTTTCCTCATGATGCTTGCTGAGCTGTCAAATTTCTTCTTCTTAGGTTCTTTGCAAGTTGTTGTTGTTGCACTAGTATGAGAAAATTCAGAGTTGCCACCTAGGATACTAGGAAATAATATTTGACTGTATCTAGACTTGTTATTTGCAACTTTCAAGAGAATTTTGAACATCACCAGACATAAGGTGACAAAACTGACCAAAAGTTGATGCATGAACAAAAAATGACATATATAACTCTGAAGAGTGAATGGCAACCTAGTTTAATAAATGATGATAAAGACTTGACTCTGACTATACTAGATTTGCACTAGAGACACTAAATTTTGTGAAAGCTCCCCAACAGAGTTGCCATTTTGTTGGTTAATTTTAACAAATCAATTAGGCTTTAGCAAGTACCTATGGGTTTTCCAAACCCAATTCTCAAATACCTGCCAAACGAGTGGCCAACAAATGAGATAAAACATATATTATTTAATCTCCTACACTTTAAGTTTTTCCAGAACCGGGAGGGTATTCCCACAATGCCAAATATATAACTCATTTCAACAATTTACACATACATTGTAAATCAAGGCAGACAAATTCTCATTAATAGAAAATAAGATGAAATCAGTCACAAAGATGGCAATTCTTAGAGTTAATTATGCATCTTAAGTTGAGAATATAAAACAATGAACAATAGACGGGTCAATGATTATTTTAAAAGATTGCTCTCAAGTTGGGTGACTAAAACCACAAGAAAGGTTCAATAGTTTAAATATTAGTGCCATTATCTATGGGCTAGGAGTCTACACAAATTGAAACATAAGGCGTGTTTAATTCCAATCAATTATGATCTAGTGATATCACCTTGTAATTCACAAATCAATGACTGAGCACTAAAGACTACATATCAAATCCAAATGACTTCATATATGAACCCATGATCTAATCCAAGCATTTTAACTCATTCCATAAACAAGATCCAAAACCAGATCACATATCAAAGTATAACACGATGACAATTAATGAAATGATCGTTGATCAATATTTTCATTAATGATTCTAATACAAAACCAGAATGGAGAGACTATAGACTCAAAAAATCTCCATTACCATTCAAATATACTCAAAAACCATACATTTGACTAAATTTACTGCCTAGACTCAAAGCATTAGATAAAGACTCAACATATCTACTATGTGTTCTATATTTCTCTCAATGTAGCTCTAGAATTTCAACAAAAGATCCACACAAATGGCCCTGAATTCCCTTTTATAGAACAAGGGAGCAAAAAAATCCACATGCCAAATGTACACATGTCATACTTCAATTGGACCACTTGAAGGTATATTCCTAAATTCAGTTATATTTGCAATCAAAAATTGAGGGAATACACATAAGACAAAGAATATTTACATTCACAATAAAGAGCAACTTTTCCTTTTCAAAAGCACATGTCAAAAGAACACATCCAATTTAGTGAGAAAAATGACAAAATGATGTAGACCATAAGTGAGTCAGCATCTCAATCAACATTCCACACCATCAACAACCGATACTTCCCTGTGAAACATATGTTTTAACTTTGTAACCTCTAAGGCCAGACATGTACAATATGTGACCTAGTATATGTTTCACAAACCAAACCTTCCAACATACAACCTTCCCCATTCTTCATACTCTTCCTCAGATGACCAATCAAAATCCATAATTTTGTCCATGGCTTTCCTATAAGGGGAGTACTTGGTTACCACTGCATTGGATTCCCTATCAAAATTCTCCAGAAAGTTGATAAGAAATGTTAACTTCCCGAGAGTGTTATTGAAGACATCAATATTAAATTCTTTGCAAATTTTATCTACTTGAGAAACAATAACTTCATCCAGTTCCCTTTTCCACACTTGCAATGGTTTCACTTCATAATTGGCCACCTCAATATTTGCTAGTGGTGACAAATCAATGTGGTTATATTGAGCTATCAACTCTATTATCTTCTGTTCCAATGGGTTGCATATCCTAGAAACTTATGCGCGCTTAACTCACACACAAACTCATAAACTAGAAGCACTAGAGGGTACTTATCTTCATGTTGGCTAGCTCCCACTAATATCAACTTCAATCTCTCAACTCCTGGGACCCATTTATTCAAGGTTGGTATGGCCAACACCTTATCTCTTTGGGACAATCTCATTGCACGCACCATCAAAGAATAGTTTTCATGCACACTATTGAGTCTATCCCGAATCTTCTTATTTAGATGCTTTAAGCTAGTGCAGACAACTTTTGATATGTTCTCATACATTATGTCTTGAGCTTTCTCTAGCAATTTCTTATATGTCTCAATTTGCAGAAGCAATTGATCTCTATTAGATGAGCTAGAGCTTGGCCTACTTATTTCTTCTTCTGCAATTGATTCTTGTCCTTGACTATATGGTACTATTGTTAAAGCTTGGCAATGAAATGAATGCTACATAGATGTTATTGGAGAAGCTAAAAGTGGGTGGCTTTAGCTAGGTTGACCCTGTTCTTTGTTTACTTCCTCTCTTTGTTTATAGAATGCCACTTCAGTTTCTAGTGTAGCCACTTTTTGTTGGCTGTTGTCATAGTCATCTAGGAGTTCTCTGTATTTAACTCTAAGCTTATCTCTTTCCAAGGTGAGACCCTCTACAGTTGACTGGGTAAACCTGGCAACATTAACAACCATGTCTGTAGCTTCCAAAGCTGGAGTGTTAGTAACTCTTTTTACAAGCAGTTGTCCACTAAGTTATGATGGCTCTCCCAAGGCTAGTTTCCTAGATGCTGAAGATAGTGACCATATGGCTAATGCATCCCAATCCTCGTTGAAGGCTGAACCTCGAAGTGCCATTTCCAATTCTTCTTCTGTCTATACAAGAGGTCTTTTAGCCCTTCTTATGGCATCCAAAACAATAGCATCAGAAATAGTCCATTCTAGTAATACAACACACCACTCTTCTTTACAAGCTCTCTTCCCTCTTGGGCATTAATCTTTTTAAATTCATTTCTCATAATATTTCTTACATTTTCCTAAATAAAATTTTCAGGCAATTCAGGGTGCAAGCTTCTTTAAATGGAAACCTTCTCTGCATAGTTTGCAGTCTTGGATTTCCACCAAAAATCTTGGAATGCCGAGGTTTCAATGAAGGAATCATCTTCCATAAACTCTTTGCTAGCCTCTACCCTCAGGTCATCTGCAATATTCAATCCACAAATGTCGAGCTTCCCTAATCTTAGGATGCTCTGTCTTGAACTTAAAGCAATTGCTCCTTTATGAGGAGGCATTCCAATCTGTATTTCCTCAGGGGTGACATAGATATCATCTTCATCTGTGTCAAAATAATCAACCACTCCTCTTGATTCAATTCTTTGCTTCTTTTGAGGTGGTTTCTTAGGAGGGGCAGAACTTTCAGGAGTTGAGTCAAGATCAATTATAGGTAAAGAGGCCTGTGTAGGAGGAGTTGGCATTGCACTCTTGGGAGAGTCTGCTTTTGGCTCTTCAGAGGTGACAGGGGCTATTGAGCTCCTTTCTTCACTTGCTAATTTTTTCCTCCTAGAATAAATTATTAACTATTTGGGTGGTTGATATGGAGGTCTTTCTTCTAATGTCATTTCAACACTTTCTTCCACCACCATTGCCTTTCCTTTATCTGGAACCTACCGCTGTTCTCTCAAAAAACCAACAACATTCTCAAAGTTGTCGATAACATGCATAGCTTTCTTGAAATCGCCCTGTATATGTGGCAAAGGATCATATTGGGGATTATTCTTCTTCTTAGCTTCTACCATCTTTCTATACTTCAGGTATTTGGCTTTTCTTTCATCTTGTTCTTGTTCCTCAAAGTTAAAGACATTCCTAATAACATCCTCAGGGTAATCAAAAGCATGTACAAAGGTACCCATTTTCTTATCTGCTTTGAGTTTACTAATGAAGCCTTTAGGATCATGATTCCTCGGTCTCATAGTCATCAATTTGTAAGGAGCTAGCAAGTGTTCTAATTCATTCACTATCCCTTTTGTCACAATGTAATATGCAAATATTGTCCACTCTGGGAAGAATGACCCCTTCCTTGCTGATTCAAGTAAATGTCTTTCTTATGAAACTCCTAACTACCTCATGATCTCAAGGAACCCTATTCTCAAAGGAACATCTGTAGGAAAAATATGGGCCCAAAACACTACCATATATCTTGAAAATTGTCTTATCAGGATACACAATCAAATCTCCCCAATTATGGCTCAAATTCAAATTTGGCCTCAACTCCCTAGATCTCACGAATTCATGGATTTCTCATGGGATTATAGGTGGTTGATATACCAAGGCCCTCTTTATCTTGGATGCAAAAGCATTTCTAACCATTAAAAAGTGATACCTCTTGTTATCTTTATCCAAGATTCAGGTCCAACACTAAATGGGCAATTCAACATCATCCTTCTTCCTTTCCAAGGCGATCTTCTCAAAGGCTCTTTGTCCTTTATACAAGAACATATGCATTAACAATGAGTACCACCAGAACTTCACCCATTTTTTTCCTTCTTGCAATTCAACTAATCCTTTATGGATATGTTCAGCCTAATAAGTTCCATAGTCATAAACAATACTATACGGTGGGTGTTTTAGATGTGTAGCCAAGTAGCTATACTCCTTCTGCAATGTGTCAGGTGGATTGGGACCAAAAATTTGGTACAAAGAATATATAGTCTTTTTGAAATAACTAGAAAAATAGCTCATTGGGAAAGGTTTGAGCTCTCTATCATCAATCCTAACCTTCCTCCTTTTTTTCCTAGTTCCAGTCACTGTAGTATGTAGAGACAACATCTTTGTTCTAATAAACGCCTTGGTATTGTTGTACTTTGTTCTAATAGTATCCATGTTCAAAGGGACCATGTCTTGAATCCATTGATGCAATTCAAAGACTTTCTCAATTTCTTCCTTGGTTATTTCTACCATAATCACCCCATCAAATGCTCTGACTTCCCTAGAAACTGGGTCATATTTTGATGTGATATATTTCAGGAGATCCACATCCATGTACACATTTGGAACAATCAATTTCCCCATATCCAACTTCTATGGGTTACTAAAAGGGGCCCCAAGGTTCCTATTTTTGAACCAGTCTTGAAACATTTGCCATCCTGTGTAAGGTACCTCGACATCCTTGATGAAGCAAGCCTTATCTATTATCCCCTCCTTCACAGTAGGGCCACGAAACAAGACCCTACCCTCTGGTTTCTTACTTGTAGACTGGGGTAGCAAATCAATCACATCCTAATAAATGGTTATAGACTGGGTAGAGGAAGAAGCACCTTGAATTTTGGGAGCCATGGGCTTGAATATACAAGAGTTCTTACAGGGAAATTTTAACTATTCACTTCCTAATTGCAATTTATGATTTAGGACGAGAGCTAATTCTCATAAATTTATAGGGCTATAGCTTTTAAAAGAAAATATTAAGCCTAATTTAAAGAAATGAAAGTAGAACAATGAAACACTCATTTTAAAACAAATTAAAGGCAGAGCCTAATTCAGAAAACTAAAAAGGCATAAAATTGTATTTATTGTACTTACTGCTTTCAACCTTGACAAACCTGAATGCCGGCCAAGAGAACTTCTGCAATTCGCTGCTTAACTCTTTGTATTGCCTTGGACACATCTTCAAATATCAAACAAGCAAGGGTCAATTGCATGCACAATTTTTGAAGGGAATTGAATAGGTTTACAGGTCATCTCCGCCATTAATGCCCATTCATGTGAATTAAAACAATTGCAATGGGCATACTTTGCAATTTTGAATACATGCCGTTGATCCATAGTTGAGCTGGACATCTTGAATGACTAAAATTGAGTCAAACACATTTGAATTCACAACACCGCTCTAGCTCAGATGAACAACCAATAGAAATTCGCTAGTAAGACTCTCCCCATGTACATGAGGGCCCCACCCTGTAGTAGTCGTTGAGTACATGTGGCAGCATCTCACAGGTCTCGCCGATTCTGAGGAACTTGTATCTTTCCTCCACTAGTTGGTGGGGAACAACTGTGATCATTTTTCTTCGCTTGATTAACACCGTCGATCTTAAAGTTCAAGATGTTGAGATGGGACATAGCAGCGGTACCCACTTACACGTGGCGTTATTTTACTAACCATGCAACAATTAAACTACATTCACTTCAAACAAATGGGCCAACGTGGAGCGACCTAGATTAAATCCTTTCATGTCATGATCATGAAACCTACACGAACACAACAGTTAGTCTTAAAACCTGGGCCTTGACTAGGCCAATGAGAACTTACCCCTTGGGGAGTTATGAATTAGACATAAGTCATTTGTAAGTGAAATATTGAAGGCCAACCTTGGGAATATTTAAGACACCTTGCAACTGGGGATGACCAAACAATCCTAAACAAAGGTGCTGATAAGAAATATTAAACGATGACTCAAGAGGTAACTTATATCACTGGTAATCGGACAAACAAGTCAACATAGAAATAAGACATTTGAGGGTTACATGGGGATTTTGGATGACGAGGCTATTCAAATAAAACCCTAAACCCTGTGTGTAATCAACATACTATGTTGATATTGAGGATAGAGGACCTCAAAATATCAAGGATTTTTGGGGGTCTAACAGAAATAATGTGTACCTTGTTGAAAAAGTGTTTTTTTGAGGTCACTAAGGACTCATTCGCACAAAGTGGCAAATGGGTCCATGTTAGGGTTTTTTAAAACTGACTTCTGGGTTTTGTTTTTCAATGTTTGCACTTCCAACTCCTCAGTGCTCAACTCTTAAAAATCTGAAACAAATTCTATAGCCTTGTTTTCGTGTTCTTGCAATATGGATGACAACTTTACGACTTGACAATTTTGAAAACTTTGCTTCAATATTGTTCTCCACTTGATCTTCAACCTATGAACCTGTAATCACAGATCAAAGGAGAAGAAAAATTTGTTGATTGTTAGAGAATAGGGGTTTGCCTTGGTCAAACCCCGTTTAGGTAATTAAACCTTATGATGAAAAAATGAAATAAGGACATGAAACATGAAACAATGATACCTTGGAAGATGTCTTGGAATGTAAATTTGCAAACTAACATGAAGTGGCCATGTTAAATGTAGATCTTTCTCTTGAATTGGATGTGAAACAATGCTTGCAAATGGATCTTCAATACTACATCGACAACATTAGCTCAACTACATGCTTGATGCATTATTCCTTTGACATGATGATATGACCTTGAATTGTGACAATAAAACTTCAATAATCTACCTTTGAATGCCTTTGAAATGCTCTCAAAGTGCTCTATAATGCTCTTTGTGAAGTATTAGGATGCTAAACCTTAAAAACCTTAGATTTCTTAGATGAAGCTATGTGAATTAACCTTGTATTTATACTAAATCTAAGGATTAACCTTGAAATTCGAATAACACAAGCTAGCATCAGATCTAGGATTCAAAATCATTAAAATCCCACCACAAATAATTTCAAAAAGCGGTTTCCTTAGTAAGGAGGACCCATTTTCCCAAAGTGGCGAATGAGTCCTAGCACAATTTTCTAGGACCAAGCTTTGGGGAGGTGAAATAACATTAAAAACCCACCTCAAATATTCTAAGAAAAGGGTGTCCTAGGTAAGGAGGACCCATTCACCCAAAGTAGCAAATGGGTCCTAACACAATTTTCTAGGACTCCAACTTTGCCAATTTAAATGTTACGCAATATCATTAATGAGTGTCAGGATAGATCCTTTGGAAAATGTAATTAATAAGGCTTGGATTTGAATTAAAGGGGCCAATTAAGCTCAATTAACCTCAATTAATTAATGAAGCCATAGATTAGTGTGAAAGTGTAAGAAAACACTTTACAATGCCCTAAATAAGGAATAATTAAGTACATTTTATCATTAATTGTTCATTCCCAAACTAAGCATGAAAACGGGTTACTTTTTTCGACACTACAGGAAATATTTGTACCATACTATTTTTTGAAGTTCTATATAAATTTCAAAATGTTGTTTCAAAAATTCTTATAATAGAAGTAGGAGTCAACCATTATCACAATTAGTTGTAAGGGAGAGGGGTCAATATTGGGTAAATGAAGAAGAATATAGGAAACATATTTGTCTTTAAAGTATATAGGATCATACATATACATATGTATACATATGTATATATGTATACATATGTACATATGTATACATATATATACATATGTACATATGTACACACACACACATACACACAGACACACAGACACACATACACACACAGACACACACACACACATATATATATATCATACACCTCTATCAAATAGGGTTACAAATATTTGCATCATATTGTTGTTACAAGTTATATATGTAAACGAATAGGGGAATGTGTGCAATGAAACAAGCAATGCATGTTATACTATCACATCCCCAATTTTAACTCTTACGACTCTTAGGTGATCATGTTAACTAATTATATATATGTATATATGGACATGCAAATATGTATGTACATATAGATATATAATTAGTTCACTATGTATATATAACTTGAACCAACATCATGAAATTTCTATGTAGCTACTGTTGTCACCTAGAAATGCACCCTATGCACAGTGATAGAGACTGAGCTTTCTAGTGAAACACAGGATCATTTCAGAGGCTGTGGGTCACTTGAAGTTGAAATGAACCTCCGGAGAAGGCCAGATTCCTTTGTGTTATCACCTAAACTACCAATCTTTGTGAGGTAAAGGGAGAAGGAATACATAAATTGAAAACTATTCCTATGGTGATACATCGAAATTGATAAGAACAATGAGATACATTGATTACACTCGAACACTAATGATGGACATGGGACTGCACAACAAGATTCTGTAGATTACGCATACAAACAGGTTTGACATGCACACACTTTCAAGAAGGAAAAGCAATTTTTTCATAAATTAAAAGCTCATGTGCAATTGAGTAAACATAGTTTGTAACCTACATGATACTACTTTTGCAAAGAAATGCATGCCTACATGAAACCAAGCTATAAGGAAAAGAAAGATTTCACTAAGTAGCTTGATGAATCACTTAAAAATGCACAATACTTCACAAGAACCAGAAGGAAAAGAGTGAACCATCAATGGTAACCAAGGTAAGCTTATATAGCATGTTCCAAAATGAGTTACAAAATTTTGCTAATCTCAAAAAGGACTGCACAAGTCACACACTTTTTAAAAGCATTAGGAGAACTCTTTTACAAAGAGGCAAAAAATGCCTTATATACAAAAAGTGTGTCGGCCCCTTAGGGCTTACAAAAATATCAGTCTCAAAAAGATCTACCCTTAGATCTTTTCATGTAATTAATTTTGCATTCAAGCGTAACCTCGCTGTCCATGTCGGTGTGAAAGATCGCCCTTGGAGAAGCCTTCAGATCTTTAGCAGCATTAACTTCTGGTCCTCGTGTCCCTCTCGAACCTCCTCCATCAAGCTGCTTTGAATGCTCCTGAGCTCAGAACAGATCCATGTTGTTTTCACTCTACTGATCCCTTTCGCCGGGGGGACCAATCAGTCAAATCGTCAATGGTTCATCCCTAGCCCCTTCAGATTGGTTGAGCATACTCCATGTAAGATTCCCAGGCGGTCAAAGGTCATTCAAACTAGATTGCATGTCGGTGAGACACTAATTGTGTCTCCCCGATGTAATTAGACCTTGCAGTAGCATTCAACAAGACACATGATAGTCAGAAAGAGCTCATATTGAGCTTCAAAAGTCATACCGATATCCTTTTCCATTGGTGGGTCCATCGTTATCGGCAAGACCAACATCAGTCGGGGAGACATCACAGTGAGCCACCCTGAGTTCATTTTGTATCGGCAAGACCCTATCGGGTCGACAGGACGTCATGATGAGGCTCATAATCCTTTGGTGAGCTCATTCTTTATGTCGGGGAGACCTCCGTTAGTCAGGAAGACCCTGTGGCGATATCACTCCGTTCTCCCTGACTTATTTTCCTTTCGGTGAGACCTCTTCACTTTGGGGAGACCTTACCCCAAACTCACCCCCTGTTGCCGAGACATCGCTGGGTCGGCAAGACCTTTCATCAAAAACTCCCTCTTTTGCCGGGACATTTCAGAGTTTCCTAGACACTTCGCCGAATGCATTCGTTCTCCCCAAAGGCACATCCTATCGGTGAGACATCTCTTAATCGCCGAGACCTCTTGGAGATGAAAACTTGCTTTGCCGATGCCATTTTATTTTGGAAAGAGTTCACCTTATCGGTGAGACTTTTTCCAAAGCCATCCTTCTCTTGGCGAAATCCTTCCGATGACGCCTCCGTTCGCTGAGACTCCGATGGATTGGTGAGACCTTATGCCAATATTACCTCATGTTGGTGAGACATCTTTCCTTCGCCGAGACATTTCGCTAAATTCTCTTCCTTTTGCCGAGAGCTCATTTTACTTTGGGGAGACCTCTCATAATCGACAGGACATTATGACGAAGGGATAACCCCTGGGCGAGCTGAGACCATTTCGGGAAGACCCCTTCAAGTTGGTGAGACTTTACACCGAGGGAAGAGACCTTTTGTGCTTTGTCGGTGAGACTAGATGCACTTGCTAAGACATCTCTCTGCTGCAAAAGTTTCTCACCGAGATTTATATCCTTATCGGTGGTCGACAAGACACAAAGCCTTCGGCAAGACAACACACCAAAGACACAACTTTGGCCGAAGTTTTTGCTCGTTCCACGCTAGTCGGTAAGACATGAAGAATTCGCCGAGACTTCTCCCCGAAGAAAAGTCTCCTGCCGATATGTGTATCCCTCTATCGCCGGTTGGTGAGACATAAAGATCTCACCAAGACCTCATTCCGAAGAAAACCTTCATGCCAATGGGGAAACTCTTAGTCACCAAAACAATGATTAATGTCTTGCCGATAGGAACCCGCATGTGAATTCCAATCGCTGTGACATCCCTGAGGTCTTGCCGATAGGTAACACAGACATATATAAACAAAATGCATTATGCCAAACTGACTGAGTGATCCCTTTCAAATGAGCTCTTTGTGAAATGGCATCAGATGCATAACCTAACCCTCGATGGAAAAGTCTATTTGGCCTCCATGAACGTCTGAAACATAACCCATCCTGCCTGGTTGAGCCCGTAGGTGAAAATTGGGCAACAACTACAAAGAAAAGAATGATACAAATTGAAAAAACATATTCATACATGCAAGAGTGAGTGTAATTGAAGAACACACAAGTTCCATACATCTAATTTAGTTGAATCTAAATGAACAAGGGTATATGTGCAATGAAACAAGCAATGCATTTTATAATATGATATCCCCAATACAACAAATGTGTATGTACATACATACACATTTATAATCAGTTCACAATGTATATGCAAATTGCAGCAGTATTATGATATATCTATATAACTTCAAACAATAGTATGATACAAATTGAAACAACATATTCAAACATGTGAGTGTAATTGAAGAACAAACAAACCATACATCTAATTCAAATGAATGCAATAATGAGACACAATTTTTTGAAGTCTTTAATAGTGTTAAACTATGTTGTAGCAGTGATCCAATTCACTTTGAATGGTAGGCTGCAACATAGTTGAACAAGGAGAGAATTCAAAAACCATGTCTCCTTATTGTTATATATATCTATATTCAACAATTTTTTAGGGAGACTTGATTTTATGAACACCTTTCTAATGGTAATCTATATTGTAGTTTTCCATAATTCCCTAATTTGAATTGTGAAGTGCAACATAGGCTACCTTGAAAGACCTTCAGAAAACCAAGTCCCATAAATGCATGTTATAGTATCATATCCCCAATTCTAACTCCTACAAAGAAATGAATGATACAAATTGAAACAACATATTCATACATGTAAGAGTGAGTGTAATTAAAGAACAAACTAAGAATACATCTAATTCATTTGATTGTAAATGAACAAGGGTATGTGTGCAATGAAACGACCAATGCATTTTATACTATCATATCCCCAATTATAACTCTTACAACCCTTAGGTGATCATGTTAATTGATTATATATATGTAAGTACATACAAATTTATATACATAGATTCATATATGTATACATACATACATACATATATATGTACACACATACATATGTACATACATACACATAATCAGTTCACAATATATATGTAAATTTAGGCAACATTATGATATTTCTATATAATTTCAAACAACATTACATGATACAAATTGAAACAGTATTATTATACATGTAACTATCTTGTCATATTAATACATTTTTTTTCAAACAAAATTTGGTCATATTGTTATTAAGTGGGGCCTCGACTGTCTGCTCATATCCCTAGTTATACATAATGAGATCAATGCATGTTATTCTATCATATCCCCAATTCTAACTCTTACAACCCTTAGGTGATCATGTTAACTAATTACTATGAATATATAATCAGTTTAGGGGTTATATATAACTTGAACAACAAAATGATACTAATATTTAGAGCCCTTTTCTGATTCAACATTATGATATTTATATAACTTCAACTAGCATTTTGATATATAAATTGAAACAACATTTTCATACTTGCAAAATTAATTGAAGATTAACTAAATATCATTTGAATGTAAATGAACAAGGCTATATGAAGCATCCAATTCATTTGAATGTAAATAAATAAGGCTATATGAAACATCTATTTCTATATCTCTGCCATATATATATGTAAGTATGCAATTTCCATATTTAAATTGATAGTATTGGAGGATATTATAGACACCACTGTTGAGGGTTTCATGCACTTATATTTTGGCCAACTGTGTGTACATGTTTGTGAAAGTGGCATAGCTAATTGCACATTCTTAAAGTAGTTGTAAAGTAAGGATGATAGGTGGAATGATATGTATGTATGCAAATGTTACTGAAGGAAATCAAGATATGTATGAAAAATAAGCATACATTGAACATTGTATACAATTGAACATTGCATACTATCTATCCTACATGACATACAAACATTATTAAAATGTATGTATGTTTGTATGCATGTATTTCATACATACATGCATACAAGTATGCATATGCATTGCCATATATATGTATGTATGTATGTATGCATGCCATGCATGCATGTCTACCAATATATGTATGTAAGCCATGCATACATACACACCTATTTATTTATATTAATATGTTATGTAAATCTAGATAACTAAAATGATTACCGAATTAGGATGAAAATCCTATAAATGCATGTAAAATGATAACAAAAATTTGACATACCAACAGAGGTAAAAGTAGTATGGAAAAGGTAGAGAGGATGATGGGAGAGCAAGTAATGTTGTGTGAGGGCTTCAAAAACTAGAGGACATAGTCATCCAAACCATAGGTGCATGAAACCCTTAAGAGTCCACCCTATGAAATCCATAAATGGTATGTATATATATACACACAATTGGTCAAATGATAGGTGCATGCAACCCTTAAGAGTCCACCTTATGAAATCCATAAATGGTATGTATATATATACACACAATTGGTCAAATGATAGGTGCATGATACCCTTAATAGGGAGAGTTGCATACATTGTTTATAGACATTACAGTATGCATTATATATTATTTGACCAACTATGTGTATACACACACACACACACACATATCTATGTATATATATATGTATACATAATTGGCCATAATATAGCTACAAAAAACCCTTAAGAGTGAAGCTTATCATAACCTCAAATATTGTCATTATACTTATCTAATTGTAGAGGTACAAAAATGAAAAGACAATAATATATTGTGCGTATATGTGTATTTACACATATATATGTATATATATACATATATGTGTATATACACATATATATGTATATATACATATATACGCATATAGATATATATATGTATATGTATACACACACACATATATATATATGTATACATATATACATATATATGTGTGTGTGTGTGTGTACATACACACACACACACATATATATGTAGATATACATATATACATATATATACATATATGCATATGTATATATATGCGTATATACATGTGTACATATATGTGTATATACACATATACACATAGTTGGTCATAATATAGGTGCAATATTGTTGAAATATATATTTCTTAACTAACTATGTGTGTGTATGTGTGTGTATATATATATATATATATAGCTAGCCATAATATAGTTGCAAGGAACCTTGATAGTCAAGCATGTCATAACCTCATACACTGTCAATATAACTATGCATATTTCTTCTAGTCGGTTAGTCAGAAGCTAGTTAAAGAAAAACATGCAACTAAATTGAAAAAAAATTATGCAATGGATAGATATTGCCCTTGTGAGGTTGGAACACAACCTCACCTATGATGACAAAAGTTAAATATTTTTCCTTTTAGCAATGGAGGTGTTGAAAAACATACAAATAGCGAAATATGCATCACCACCACTCGTCCATAGCCTCACCATTGTTGGCCTCAAAGTGAACCACCACTAGTCTTGCAATGGACGGCTTAAAGTGCAAACTCCAAGCATGAATAGTGTAGCCATGAAGCAAAAGCAAAACATACCAAATGAAACACATGCCAAAGTGAATGAGAAAAGGTCGATGGTGGACGAATGTTGGGTAGTTAATGCGTAATAAAAGGGAGTTAAGTTCACCAGTATCAGCATGGTGGCAAACCATGAAGCAAGGAACAAGTGTCCACCATCGAACGACGCCACTTTTGAGCTCAAAAAATGTGGATTTCGAAAAGTGGTCTAAAAACATTGAAAAACGTGTGCAATTTTCTCCCGTTGGATTTTTCGGGTTGCCAAGTGAACTATCTTAGGTTTACAAAAAAAAAGTTGTCAATGTGGACACTGCTAATGTGGACCCCTCACACAACATAGCCCTACCCACCATTGGTCCCTCTCCCTTTTTTGTTTTATATCATTTTGTGTGGGTGTTTTGAATATTTTATGCTAACATACAATTTTGAGTATTTTGGGATATATTTGATTTAAATTGTTAGTTTAACTATCTCAAATAAAATCTTAAAATTTCTCATCATTATATTGCTTTTTTGAATTTGAAATCATGGTATTAAATTGAACTTGGTTTGACCTTGTGTCATGAGATTGACTATTGTAATTTTTAACTTAAAATTTAAATTGGGGCTTTGTGACTCCCTTCCAACTAGCCATTATCTATAACTTCCTATGCCAAAGTATGTAAATTGCATGTTTAAATCAAGTATTAAGGGCATCATCCATACCTCATTTGATCATTTTCTATGATCTAATTTTCATTGACCTCCCACCAATTAAGCATTGTTTTATTGTCTTAGCTATCACTAATGATGGGATCCATATTTAGATTTAGAAACTTTCCAAATCATTCATGTTTTCATAGTTTATTGTTATCACTCTTACAACCCTAGTTGCACACTATAGAACATTATCTTTATCTTGTTGTATTTTGAAATTTTAAATATCACATTCCAAGCTTCAAATCTCACAACACCCTCATTTAGGGCAACGCTTGTTGTATACATTGCATGTTGTCTTCTAATCTTTACCAAATAACATGAACTCAAAAGAAAAGGCTAAATAAAGAGAACATAAACCTCACTTAAGCAAGCTCCTCAAGGGTGTTTTGAAACACAAGCAATCATTGATTTATGTGTCCATATATCAAGGCGAAGCTCTATTTTGTGTGTACTAAATTATATAGACCGTGCAATCATTTTTGCATGTTCCAAATCAATTTTGTGAACAAAAGGTTGATTTTGTAGCATATTTTTACCTAGATCAATTTTTTGGCACATGGAATCAATCTAGTGTGATTTACATAGTTCCAAATTTCTGAATTTAAATAATCTCCACTGATAAATTTAAGAAAAGGGCCCTTAAATCTATTATAAAATCATAGAGAATATGTCCTTTTTAAAAATATATATTAATTTTTATTGGTATTTGTCCTTATTTTTGGCAAAAAAATTATTGGTGAATTTATGCACATTACTAGAAATTTATATAAAATCCCAGTGAATCATGGTGTATGATAGATAAGTGCATTACTTACCATGCCAAATCCTTCCTTAAAAATTAAATCCCTATGGGAAAATAAATTATTAACTTGAACTAACATAAAATCAAATGTTATTGAAATTGTGGGTTAGTCAATATCCATAGAATTGGCAACACAATCCCCAATATATCCTTATTCTTTCCTATAGTAGTAAAGAAGGGGCTTGAGGGTGGCAACTATTAGTGGAGTCAAGGGCTAGCAACCCTTATGGGTGTCAAGAGGATAGTGCCTCCTTGTAATGGTTAAGGAGGGAACACCCCCTTGTAGAGTCAAGGTGTAACACCCCTTGTAGGGGTTAGGGGGGTAATGTTAGGGGGGTAATGCACCCTCATAGGGTTTGAGGGTGATGAACCCAACACATTCTTGTTGTATCACCCCTTATAGGGGTCAAGAGGTTAGCATCCCATCATTAGTTTTAACGGAAATGGCCCCAATGCACTTGCGTTGCAATACAAACAAATTCAAGGGGTAAAGCCCTTCACTGCAAAGCACATATCTATTAAAAAAAATTATTAGATCTCATATGAAGTAAATATTTTAAATCAATACCATATAAAGAAGGTGCATGACCCTACTCAAAGTAATAAATTTATCTCTAATCTAATTATTCTTATTGCTTTCTAAGAAGTAAAATATACTTTCACTTTAAAATGTTCATTAAGCCCAAAATTTTGAGATCAACAATTGAAAAGGAATTCTAGGATCAATAAAATTTTCAAAATGCAAATGAATTTTACTCCCTAGAAAGTAATGAAAATTATTACCCTAGAGATGAATTTATAGTTGAGAAATGAAGATTAGTAATATAGCCCTAAAAATAAGAGATTTTTGTAATACTAATGGTGAATCAATTTATATTTGTAATCTCACTTCTACAAATCAAATCTAATCACACAATGAATATTATGCTAAAATAATTGAATTTAAAAGTTTGATAAAATAATGTCCATTTTGATTTAATCAAATGCTAAATTAAAATTTCATAAAAATGTGGTGATTTAGTTTGCATTATAGCTTGTACTATTCAGAAAAAACTAAAGACTAATTTCAACTAATCACCATTTGAGAAAAAAAATCCACTATAAAATCATTGATCATCTTAGTCTTCTCTTTCTATGTTTGATATTAAAATCTAGATATTTATTATCTAATGTGCAAAAAATTTCATATCCTTTCCTCTAGATCTCATGGTATACATTTGTTGTTATTACTTATTTTTATTTCTAGATTTGTTCAAGTACACTTTCATTCATAACTCTAAATTAAGTTAAATAAATTGTATTGCTTGACATGTTCCTTAAACTTAGTTTTTAGTAAATAAAATTATCTATTTATTTACATTTAAGTGAATTTGGCATTTAAGCACCTATAAGATTTATTCTAGTGTTTTGACCTTCTTATTATCTCCAGTTTCAGATATATTATTTTGATTTTTATGTATTTACTTTATAACTGATTAGAATTGAGACTTTCATAATTTCATCTCTATTTGATTACTACCCTCTCACCCTTCGATTGTATGTCTATATTAGATCTTGCATTATGGCTTGTGCTCAACCCTTATGCATGTCATATACCCCTTCATTTATCAAGGATTCTCATGTGTTTCATTATTGGTTTCATCTTTCCCATGAATCCTTAATAACATAGTCTCTTGTTATCACATGGGGCATGCTTTATGCTCTACTTGCATCAATGCATAGTGTCTCTCATTTTCCCTTCATAGATCTTGATAGCATGTTAGAGGATTTATCTTCATTTGTTAGCATGATTCATAATGATTATTTAATTAAATGTGTAACACATGGTGATGGGGACCTAGCTCTACCTTCTCACACTACATCTAGGTATGATAATTTATGTGATGAGGCTCTACGTTTCTTAGCCATTCATGTGCCATTTTTTCTCCTTGTGATGTTATGTCTCCTATATGTCATGAAAATTATATATCCTCTTGATGTTTCACCTTTTGAGGAGACTAACTTGATAGTAATATATGTATTTTACCTTTTCATATGAACATGGTGATGTTGTGCTTTATAATGCTATTCCTTTACCATCTCATGAGTATATTGTTCCTTTTGATTCACTACATGATGTTACTCCTAGTGAGCATATTCTTTCAACATTTTATGCTTGTTCTTCTCATGATATGGTTAACAATCCATCAACTTATGTTATTCCTCTTGCTATTATTAATACTTATATGATGATGTTATAAATAATGTTTATAACTCATCTATTATTAATAATCATATACCATGTAGTGATATTATAATAAATCATGGTTACATGTCTTCTCTTTGTAGTGAGAATCTTTATGTTGCTTGTTTGCTTGATAATATTTTGTGTAAGGTTATGAAAAATGATTGTCCTCCCCTCCAATCATGTGTTGAAAATGTTGTTATACTTATTAGTGTTTAGATTCCATGAATTACAGTGATAATATTATTAGAAATCCATGGATTGAATGTTTTAATGGTTACAATAGTGATTTTCATAGTGGTGTTGATGTCCATTTTATATATTTGTGTATTGTCTATGGTCATATAACTAATGATAAGTTTTTGTTTCATGTATTTCAAGAAGCTTTAATTGATGATGTTTGTTATGGTATGATGTGCATCTTGACTCTTATGCTTCATTTATGAGTTTTATTAAGGCTTTAATAGAACACATCACTTATATCCCTCATGAGTGTTTGTAAGATCCTCTTCATCTTCCAAGATAAAGAGACTATCAATTGGTTCCCAAAATATGTTTTATAATTTCAAAGAAGCATGAGGATGGACACTCTGTTAACATTATTGAGCATAAACATGCCTTGCCACCATAAGCACATAATAAAAGGAAGTTCACTTGATTTGTGGATTCTTCACGTGTTATATTTCAACAACTATTGGAGAATAAGCTTATCGATATACCTCTTGTTAAGATAATGTATATTTCTAAGTGTGCAACACACAGGTGTAAGTAATTTTTCCTTTATCATTTTTAATAACCCAATCTTTTCCCCAAGACATTAACATTCAAAATATGAAAAAAAATTGGGATCATGTAAATGTGGCATCAACAAGTCATATTGCATTCTTATACACTTGAAATGTTGAGATAGAACACAATGAAACTCAAGGTATGCAACTCCAATACATCAAGAATAGAAACACAAGTGGGAGACTTACACCATTTCATAGGTATGATAAACTCACAATGACAAAAATATGAGAGGATATAACTTTCTCTAGGGTGGAGATCAAACATTGGTCCACAATCCTATTCTCTTGTGGACACAAGGACTAGAATGAGAGTGGAAAGACACTTCATTCCATAACCCAAATGATATGATTGACATCTAAGAATTTGTGAGAATGGCATGCACTCTCTAGGATTACTCCTTCAAGAGATAGGTCAAATGGATGATAGAAGGTCTTAACAAATTTCAGTCTCTAACTAGGCACTTTCACACAAAGGTACACATTCCACTGCAATATAATGGATGAATTTCAAGAAACTTCAAAGGTAGAAATGAGGTCACACAAACCAAGACAAGAGCATGAAGCTAGGCCAAAGAAACCTGTACAATGATAGATTTAAAATAAGGAATAACAACCACAAACCAAGTGTTGACTAGAAATGGTTTGAACCAAAATTAACTTACACTCAAGATTCAACAACTTGCATAAAATTCGCATAAACCAAGTATTGATTTTAACTCCAATTATACAATTTGCTAGTATACCCTTTGTTGAATGTATGACACAATCCTACATGGTGGGCCTTAACTCTTACAAGAGTGGAATGTACAACATAAACTAATGATTCCACTTGATAATCATAAAATGTTCAGATAATAATATATATTTTATATAAAATATCAAAATACAATAAATATGACGATCATGAAAGAGAAACTCAAATCCTAGCATAATGTCAACTACATAACATCATATATAATTGATTCTACATACTGCAGTATTCAAATGATAAACAAAACATAATTTAAGTTTCATTTTAATTTCATAAATAATTAAGCCTAAACATATCATAATCAAGATTGACTAAACATATTAAATCCCTTCTAAGATGATAATAAAATTCTACTTAAGTAATTCCATGCATGCATTACTATGAAATGAATCATATCCCAAATACGGAAGTTTCTAATGCAAAAAAATAGGATCCAACAGTGTTAATTCAAAATACCATGATTCAACATTACAAATATCAACTACACATTACTTTTTTTTGTTGGGAATTAAGGTATCTCAACCTTAGTATTTTCTAGCATTATTTTTCTTTGAATATATGTGACTATAGGTCACTATCAGATAAATGCATTTCTTTAGGTTCTTCTTCACCCTCAAAATCTACAGGAAAAACTTGGAGGGTGGGTGTACTCGCAGGTACTCTGTCACTTCCTCTCCTATTTTTGGTGCATCATGACCACAACTGAAAGGCATATTCTGATGTGGAGATGGCTTATTTGATTTAATAGAAGGGGTAGGTACTATGACCTTCTTTTACACTTTAATACATTGTTTCTTTTCCAATTGAATATGCTTAAGCTCATTCACAAGAGTTTCAGAGTCAACAAGCCATGCAACCTGTGAGTAGTTGATATTCTCTAGGAGTTTTACCTCTAGAGATGATTCCTTCTTGGCCACTAGGCTAGAAAAATTCTTGGGTATAGACTTCCTTGTGGTTTTCCTTGTTCTTCCTACCATTTTGGAACAAGAACACTTTCAAACATTAGCTAACTATTAATGTTTGATAATTTTTTTGTAACAAGCTCATAGGTTCATGTGTTGAACCTGGTAGCTCTGATACCATATGTAATAATCTCAACTTTCCTAAATAGTAAATACTTTATAAATTACCATAGAAGTAAATAATCACATGCTAAAAATAGGATAGTAATTTTTTTTCTTTCATATATCATTTTTCAAATATGTACAATAAATAAATGAAAACTATAAGAATTTAAAATTAAATTATAAGCTTTTCTTTCATATTACATAGATAAATTATATTTCAAATAAACAAATGTATAATACATTGTGAGTGTTATAAAGTTAAGTCTTTGATATCTAGAATTTTTCATGTATCTCACAAGTCTCAACGAAGTCATCTGTAAGAGGGAGAGCATGACCCAAGTGCTTTACCTCCAACCACAGAATAGCGATCCCTCACACACCTTCCATCTAGAAGCGGCCCTACCATTCACGAAGAGTATAAACAAAGGAAACCAACAAATACATGCCATATGAGTCCTAGTGTTGTGCCCTACATAACCAATCAACCATACAACTTTAGACAACTTCTAACTAAGTATGACAAATCTAACTGGATTATGAAATATAGAACATTGTGAATTGACTAATGCAAGCAAAGACTATTACATTACTTTGGCCAAAGTTTTGAAATAAAACAAACACTTCCATAGGAAACGTAGTCGTGAGTTCACACACCTCTAACTCGACTTGGAGACAACCTTTCACCTAAGGTTTAACACATGGTTGAATTGTTTGACTATTTGTCTAACTTTTTATAAAGATTTAAAATAAAAAATGTATAACTTACTATGGTCAATAAATGAATAAGGTCATGGAAACATTTTCCTAACAATGAACACTTGTATTGCATACTCGCAATATCTTTGAACTTGGATATTGCCACTTGTTCATAAGTTTTTACATTTATTTCTAAGAGTGAAGTACTTTCCTATTTTCATGCACAATACTTTTTAGATTTCATTTACAAGTTATAGTATTTCCAAACCATGAAACTGACTTGAGACATCTTGTCTTTCTCATGAGTTCTTGTCAACACAAAACCTAAGTACAATAAAAGTTTTATTCACCAATAAGAAAATAACTTCTTAAATAATTTTGATTTCTCTATTTTTTCCTCTTAGTTCTTTGTACAAGAACATATTTAATAATGTTGGTAAATGTACAATATATATATTGCCAAATCCTTTTACAAGAATAAGCATGTTTTTGCGATATTTATAATCTTTCAACACCTCTGAATATAAATATGATTTATTTTAGCCAACATATCAGAATAAGAGTCAATCTTATCATACGAATTTATAAATATATAATATAGATCTCTCTCTCTCTCTATATATATATATATGTCAGACTACAATTTTATTTTCCTAAGTAGAATAGAATAATTTACTCAACTTATTACAAGTAATATATCTCTTCTCTACTGTCATATACAGTTCTAAAAGAGAAACTAAATAATTTCATACACAAGTCTATAAAAATCAGACTACACATTCACTATTTCAACATATATATTTCAATATATTTAAATATTCTTATATCTTTTCAAATATGAAACTCTAGATTAAACTATCAAAGTATAAAGAGAAAAATAAAAGTATAAAATCATGCCTTAACTATTACTTTACTTCTACACTTCTGAGTTCTAAATGGAGTATGTATAAAATCATGCCTTAACTATTACTTTACTTCTACACTTCTGAGTTCTAAATGCTCAGCTACTCCAAGTATCCATAGTTGGCTACTATCTGTAACTCTGCTCTAACTGGAATAATTTCCTCCATTCATGAAAGCACATATCTTTAAAACATTCGAATTCTCTTTTCTTCCTTTCATGTTCATTAACCAAAATGAATAATAATCAACAACATGCTCTCTAAAAACCTTCAACTTGTTTTCAATAATCACTACTAACAATAATAAGTAATCTCCATATTCGAAATTATGGAGGACTGCCTATATATAGCGTATGTTCTCTGTAACAAAACTCTATTTTTCACAGACTAGTGTTGCCTTTTTCTCTTTCTCGTAGTTGTCAATGGCAATAATAAGAATGCATCAATAATAATCTCCAAACTCCACTCTAAATCCTGCGACCTTACTCCACAACCACCACTCATAATAACTTTAAACTGAATTTTAATGACAAGTCTCCACTATGCCTCATTGTAGGCATTGATAACAATATTCTAAGGCAGGAATATAGCCTGTGTTGGAGGCTCTAACCTCATGTGGAAGTTAAAATAGTTTAAACTTATTTACTTACCATTACATGCATTTATGGGCATGTCTAACTGCCTCAAAAAGCTACAACTCTTTCCATAGGCCTTTGGAATGTATGCCAAAAAATATCATATTATATATATATTCTTAATTATATATCTATTCATATTTTGTATATATATTTAAGTGTATTTAGATAATAATCAAATAATTTTTTTGTATAAATAAATCAATCGTAAAGATGACGTTGAAATAATATAATACATTTTTTATTATGAAAGACTAGGTCAAATACCATAAGATTTAATCTAACCTTACAACTCGACCATACTTAGTCAAAACACAAATAAACTCAAAGACAAAACTAGGGTTACTCGAACTTGATACATAAACCTACATGAGTGTGTACATGTTTGACTCAATTGGTATTAACTTGTTTGTTTACCCATGTTTATACTCTTCTCTCTGGTGATACTCTCCCTCTCCCTCTGGTAGGGTAATAATCTAATACTGCATTCAACTTAGGAGGCCAATAATATAGTTAGTTCGTTATTAGTCACAACATCATAATCTTGATTAAATAATAATAATCATTAAAATCGAAACACATTGCATTGCATTATAATTTCATCAAAATATCAAATGACATATAATCATCCACTAATGTCAAAAACATATTTTTAACGTAAAAGTTAAAATTAATTGCAAATCAAAATTTGGGGTGTAACACCATATATACTAAATTTTCCTACTCCTTAGTGAGTGGTGTAGAAAAATCATCAAATCAAGGCATATGAAATGTAGTACCAAAAGCATCCATAGTAGCATAAATTATAGAAATGAAAATTGAATAATGAGGATCAAGTTTGGCAAGGATGGAAATAATTAATTCGGTGTCTTGTTTCTCAATACAACATTGTTTCAATTGCACTCTAAGTGATTTTAGCTTAATGAAGAAGTCATGAATGCTATCAAAGTATATAGCCTTCAAATTAATGATCTTATTCCCCAATTGAAAACCTCTCAAAGTTTCTTGCTTCCCAAATAAACTCTCTAATGTAGTCCATATTTGATTTGGTGTTGTACAAGAATCAATGTGAAAAATGAAATTAGCATAAATAAACATACACAATATTCCATAGGGTTCATCACATAAATTATACCACTTTCTCTTTTCTACAACAGTTCAAGTCATGTACCTAATATAACTTGGTATAACCCCAATTTCTTTAGTTGTATCTCTATTTTTTTTACCCATAATAATTATATGGAGTGAGTGGACCAATTTGGCTTTGATCCAAGATGTATACATAATAATACAAAAATTGGAAAGATAAACAATACTATACCCCTCACAATGCAAGAAAATAACCCCTTCATTCAAGAAAATGTCCACTTTATTACAATATTTCTAAAAGATAAAGCAAAGTAAAAAAATGAATTTGGATTAAAATAATTGGTACCTAGCATAGAAAAATTAAGTGGGTGGTTGTGTAGATCTTAGAACTAACTTTCTAACATTGATTCACTTGCAAAAAATTGACATCATATGCCCACATTATGCTTTGTGAAAAAAGTGTTATTTTAGGCAATAAAAAGGGCAAGGGGTTGGGAACTCTAGGTGTTGGTCACCCACATTACCATCCTCCTAGAACTAGGGGATGAACAAAGGGATTTTGATGGAAGTGGATAGGATGAGATGGCCAAAATGAGTGGTAGGCTAGCTAAAGACTAGTGATGGATCATAGGGAGTGATGGAGGTGAAATGCAACACCATGGCCTCGAGTGTCATTGAGGATTAAACCCGCTAGTATTGGTAGTGACTAGGATTCAACTTCTCATATTATCACACTCTAAAATTTAAGCTAAACTCCTATGAACCTTGAAACAATCGACAAGTATTTCCTAGAAACCATTAGTAAAAGCTTTTGAGAAACAACTGGAAAACCACTAGAAAAAAATATTGGTTGTACCCCTTGAATGAAACCAAAAAATTCCAAAAATATAGAGATGGTGTATGATGTTGTACAACCATACAAATCTATATGAATCTAAATGGTTGTACAATTTTTTATTGATAAAATTTAAGACCCAAAAATAAAACACCTAAAATTTTGTAGTCTCTAATTTTGACATGTGGATAGGCAAATTTAGGCTTTTGACATCTTTTGAACACAATTTGGTGAGGTCCATTTTGCACTAGGATGTACCATTTAAAAGCTCTTATTTGAAACTCTCTAAAAAAAAAATGGAATGACAGATCTAGAACTCTAATACCATGAAAGAGTTGTTGATTCAACCTCATAATAGCCCAAGGATCACCTATAACAAAAACACCCTTTCACCCAAGAGAGAGGCAATTTTTTTTTTACAAATCTTGAGATTCATTAAATGTAAAAATAAATAGTAATACAATATACACGAGAAATATTTGTTATAAAGACATGGAGTAAACCTTGGATAAAATAAGATCAAGACATGTGTCTCAATCTTATGACTTGAAACATAAAAGTCATTCACACCAAAAAATCACTTAACCCATTTCTTACATTGAGTTATGTGTAGTTGACTTGTGGATAAAATAGCCTTTAATTAAGTTGTATAATCAATTATATAGTCTTATATAAGTATTTAAGTCAAATTTGGTTGCATCCTAGGCACAAGAATGGTATATAAGAGCTAGTGGTTAGTTGATGATCACTATATTGTGAATTGTGTTCTCATTAGAGACTTTTGGAGGTATTTTCCCTTGAAGTGGATTATTATTTTCAAGTATTATCAAGTACTTGTAGCATATTTCTTGTATTCTTCTCTTGTCCAAGTTATTTAATTACATTTCTATTTTTTCATGTATGCTCACATATTTTTGTACACATGCCAAAGTGGAAAAACTGTAGAGAAAAAAAGTTCATACCCTAACACTTTCTACTCTAGTTTTATGCCACTTTGGTTCAATATCTTGGATGCATGATTATAACTCAAAATTTAACTATTTCAGCGGACTCATTGATCCAAGACCTGATCCATCATTCAAAAAAGCTAAATTACCATGTTTAAATTCTCTCACACTCTTTTCTCATTAGTTTATTCACCCTAGATAAAATAATAATGTATAATTCCATATTTTGAATTTTTAATTCAATTTATCCCATTCCAAGGCTAATATTTTTGGGATTTCATTAGATTTTTTTATTCCTATTTTAGATGACGGATATGCTAGGATGATAAAAACTTAACATTATTGTATTTAGATGATAGCCAATAGTACTGGAAAAAATTATCTAACAACTTGCATGTAAGTAAATGGAATAATATGCATCTTCAAGATTACACAAGAAAAAAAGATTTGTGTGGGAAAACCTTTTAGGAGAAAACAGGCCACCAAAATATGTTCATAGTTATATTATTTAGAAACAAAGTAGATTCAATATGACAAGGTCTTTGGAAAACCTTTATAAAGTCTAATCTACAACATACCCTTCTTTTGTAATTATTCTAATGTTACACACCAATAATGTAAAATTTATCTTCAATACCTTATAAGTGAATTCATAACCATGAGCAACCTTGACACCATTCAAAAAAGTTATATATACATATTCATGAAAAACCAACCATCAAATTATTCAACCAAATTTTGGAATACCAAGAGTCAAGTAACTATAACCCAACTATACATGATGTAAACATACCACATATACCTCCATGAATGATACCACCACATGGATAATCACCTTGTATTATCTATTATTGTTGCACACTATAAATTAATAGCTATAGCATTTATGATGCCAATGCTTATACATATTATTACTAGTGTAACCACCACTACCAACTTCTCACTTGTGATAGGTTAGACCAAGATAACATTTATTCTAAATTCTTCCAATATCTAATGCCATATTTTTGGACATAATCCTGCCATTAGCTCTTGCTACATATTCATCAATTCTATCACATGTGCTCCTAAATCATTGATCATGTTGTACAAGTACTAATGTAATATGTGGTCGTGATTTATTCTTCCATATACCTTGTGATTACTGTCACAACAATGTTGCATGTGATATAAAATATGTTATGTACTACAACACATACAATGCCATTGTCATATGTCAAATGCTATGCTTACTATGCCAAAATATTTGATAGCTCACCATATTTCGTTGCAATGAAGATTGTAGACACACTCATCATACAATGACTCTTTTTAGGTGAATATAACCCAAGTCCCAATAGATCTAACCATTATCTATAGGCATGGGAGCCAAAATTTTGAATTCACATGCATATAGGGTTTTATATTTAAAGACACAATCCTAGGTCATTTTTTGGAGGACAACACATCATCGAATATAATTGGAAGACCATACAATTTATAGTTCTTTTTTTGGCATATTAGGTACATCAATCATCCTCTATCATACCTCAACAAAACACTCAAGATCAATGAAATTTACTACTATCCACACATCAATATTCATTGCTACACAATTATATCTATTTTATTTTTACTATTAATTCAATCTTGGAGCTTGATAAAGGCATAAGCAAGCTCCCTAATTCTCTTCAACACCAACCTTTATCTTATTTTCCTTGCATTAGATAGCACCAAACAAATACTTATTTTAAGTACATACGACCCAATTTTAAAAGAACAAGATAATTTACAATAAAAGATTGCCAATACAATTCTATCCCTAACACTTAAATTTAGAAAAAGCATTTATTGAACAATCTTTTAATCCATAATTCAATACTAGATCTCAACCGCCAATCTTCTATCATAATATCTCATTAAATAAAATTCCTTTCAAAATAAATAAAACACCATTACTTCTCATTTCAATTTATTACATATCTAAATATAATCTAAATTAATCTTATTCATCTCTCTTTATCTAATATACCAACAATTGCTTAATTTAAAAATCAAATTTACAAAAGGAATAAGCAACTAGATATAGTGCTAATAATAATTGCCTTAATTGGTTTTTTCATTTGTTTACCACCTTTAAATATTTGGAGAGATCCATTTTATCTCATGATCTCATTGGACACGTTTGTCTCATATGAATATCATAACTTTTCTAATTTTGTTTTGGAAAAAAAAAAAAAAACTAACTTTTATAAGTGCCAAGTGAGTGGGTTGGTGAGGGTTGGTAAGGGAGGCAAGTGGTGGGGTCATTTGAGAAAACAACTCTTTATCACTCACCAACCCTAAACACTAATTCCATATGAAAGATTTTTTTTCATCTATATTGGGAAATCCATACAATAATTTAACACTTCCATTGGGTTATGTAGATTACATTAAAACAAGAATGGTTAGGTATATCCCAACGAAAATCACATGAACAAGTCACTCAATGACAATGACAAAAGTGGCCCACTAACAACCTTTCCATTAAATAACATCTTTATTAGCTTCAAAAGTTTTGAAAAGTTTTGGATGAGATGACTCCAAAGGAATAAAAAATAGTGGGGCCAAATTAAGTTTGAATATGTTAAAAGGTATTAAAGTATAATTTTTATTTTTAAAATATTTATATTTATATATTAAATTAAATATTTGATTTTTTTTTTATGAAAGTTTTAAGATGAAAATTTGTATTTATTCATTTAATGAAAATGTCTAAAAAAAAATATTATATTTTTAATGAATATAAAAATGTAAAGTAAAAATAAAAGTAATATTGTATTTTGTAAAATAATTAATAATTTATTTTTTGATGGAATAAAATATATTTTATATAAATATTTTAGAATAAATAATTAAGTAATAGTAAAAAAATTAGGATGAAGATTTGGTATTGGAACAACAAATGTAGAATTAAAATTACAAAATCAAATAAATCATTAGCTTAAAATTTGAATGGAAGATTGTACTTAGACTTCTAATATTGACATGTTCAAACTTACACTTGAATAAAACATACAAAAATAAGCATACCATTTTTTTTCTTCAATGAGTAAAAATAATAATGAATAGAAAAAATATCATTAAAGTCTTTTATAATTCCAAAAATAAATAAGTGATGAATATCAACTATACAATGATCGAATTTAAAATCTTAAAAATTAAGATAATTACAACTAAACTAACTTTCTAAACACTCTCCCACATTAATCATTGATTTTCACCTTTAATCATCTCACAACTATAGTAAGGCAATGGAAGTGAATTAAATCTTAGTAACTTAAAGCTCGTTGACAAGGTCAACAAATTAACTATATAAAAAATTTATGATACAAACTTTTAATACAACTTAAACATTTGGCTATGCATGATAAATCGTTGACAAGGTCAACAAATTAACTATATAAAAAATTTATGATACAAACTTTTAATACAACTTAAACATTTGGCTATGCATGATAAAATAAAGTTTAAATAAAAGTTACAGTTAACTCTTAAATTCACAACTTTATCCTAATTTTCTTTTTTCTAAATTTATTTAGTAATCTCTAATTATAATTAAATGCAAATAGGTATTAAAAAACACACTTGAATTTAAAATAAAATTAAAATATAGAAAATACAACATTTAATTTAAAAAGTTAAGAAATACAAAACAATAATCGACGAATATATATAATTCCACTTTTTCATTTTTAATGATATAAATTTTACAACATAATTATGCAAAAATAAATGAATAAATATACTAACTTAATATATAAACATTGATGTAAATTTTTCCTATATTAATAAATTTAGAATATAGAATTATAAATAATTATATATAAAAATATTAAATGACTTAGTATAAAAAAATAAAAATTATTAAATAAATTTGATTCAAAAATATTAAAATGTTGATTTAAAAAAATCCCAATGGTCATTGTTAAAGAGGTTGTGGACTCCTTTCCATGGAAGAGGTCACCCATGGGAACCACTCGTGTCCATGGACTTTCTTTTTTCAATAATTTTCAAAATGCATCTTAATTTTTTAAAATCTTTTAATAAAATTGAAATAAATATATATTTTATTAGTTGACGATGATAAATATTTGGTTGGGATTTTATTTGAAAGGGTATTATGTTCAAGTGAAAGTTTAGGCATAAAAAATATTATATCAATGCTATCTTATTTAAATATTTTTTTTTTGCTCCGTAAATCATTGCTAAGGGGGAGCACCCTGTATTACTTTTCAAAAAGAGATTACATTGATTTCATGTTTTTCTGTGAATCCACTTGAAATGAACTCCCACCTTATACTAGACTCAACCTTTTTCATGAATCAAAAATGGCTTACCAGCCCAATCCCATCCTTTACATTTTTATAAAGTGGCCATAGACCAAGCGACTAGAGACTACCAAGAGAAACTACCATACGTATTCGACTAAAAAACCACCTTTGATAGACTGACTCATACCATTAGTACTCTAAAACATAAAATACCATAGACATTTCACAAAGCCTTGCCTTGCTCTTCTTCTTCGTCTTCTCCGTCCTCTTCTTCCTCTATTTCCTCCCTCTTCATGTATGCCATGTAATATGCAATCATTGGGTAGTCCAGACCACAATTGACATGTGCTGGGCTACTCACCTTGGCCACTAGATCCCTTCCATCATTCGACATCCATTCCTCTCCCATTCTGAGCTCCTAGTCTTCACCATCGTCTGCTACTACTTTGTCGACCAACCCTTCTTCTACCAGGTACTACTGTACCCACCCCTTGGGAGGGGTTTTCATCATTTTTTCCACCTTGAGAAGGAACATTATGCTTCATTCCTTCTCATCCCACAACTTTTCCAGCCCCACTAGGTTGAGAGACCTGACCACTAGAAATTTCTTGACCTCTGCTCCATTTCCAAGTGACATGTAATAGTTCTGTGGTAGCAACATCATCAAATTTCCATCCACATTGTCTAGGGATTTGTCAATTTCTCCCAACATGGCATGAACAAAGACCATCTAGAACAATTTATTAGCCCTTGTCTTGGGCACTCCCATGTACAAAATCATCGCTAGGAATATGGTAGAAATGCTTGTGTTTGCCTTGAATGTGTGATACACCAACAAGAATTCTCTCCCTATAATTTTCTGTCACCCAGAGCACCATAGGGTGGGATGAGGCCAAAATTCCTTTCAACCTTTTGTCTGTCACCTCTCCATGGAAGGCTTGCTACTGCCTTGTGTTAAAAAACAATGGGGTATCCATTCCTTGCACTCTCAAATTGTTATCTCAACCATGCCAGTTTAGCTTGCCCTCATCTTTGCTTAAGCAACCACCAACTTTGGGTTTTTAATAAGCGATGACCTTACCCCATCATAATGGCGAGCTTGGTGTCCATGACATTTAGAACGTTCCTTCAAATTTGCATCCTGGCCAAATGATACAAATTTTCTTACCGTTTAAGGGTTGTGCATTGCCCATCATTTCCCCTGCCTTGGAATTTGTTACCGTGCCCTACATCTTTCCTTCTATTAATGGTTGTTGTCTTATCATTTCCTCCCACTTTGAGTTTGGACCTTATTATAGTACATGCTCTTTTCACCACCAGCTTGTCTAGATCATCAATGGTGTCTTTTTTCCTCAACTTGTGATTTAATGTCCCATTGTTCAGGAATATTCCGATCTCCCTACCTTTTGATTATGTGTTTTCTTTTGACGCCCGCTTTTCCAGCTCATCTGCCATGTTGTTCCCTTCCTGGTATACATGGCTTACTTGAAAGGCTTCGAATTTGTCTGCTAGTTGTTTGGTGGGTTGCAATAGATGGTTTAGCTTCTTCCAATTTGGTGCATTGTTTCTGTAGATTGCATTGATGGTGATAAGAGAGTCTCCCTCTAGATGGATGCATTTCACACCTAGTTCCAAGACCAATTGCATTCTGATTAAAGCTGCTCAAAATTCTTCTTTTTTATTCATACACAAACCCAGAGAGATGGATTTCTCTACTAGGATTTTACCCTTCTCACCTCGAGCTATGCAACCATCCCCCCAGGCTTGGGTTACCACGGGAGGCTCCACGAAAATTTATTTTGACCTAGCCTTCCTCCTGTGCCAACCACACTACCTCCTTTATTTTAACTTTTTGTGTGTCGAGCCCATGATTTCCATTGAGCAATGGAGGTTACAATCCAATGATTAGCTTCATCATTTTATCATCCCATCTAATAAAAATTCTCTGTTTGATAGCTTTGCTGCGAGCATCTTCATTGATGAGTTCTATGATTTCCCTCTCTATCTTGGTCGATAGCCCATCCTCTCCTATTTCTTTGCCTTGAAAAATCCGTCTATTCTGCTCCTTCCAAATATCCCATATGACTGTGGATGGAGTGATCTACCATATCCCTCCAAATACTAATTTTTTGAGATTGGATGGCCATATCTTGAACCAAGTTTCAATGTCTACCAGCATGGGGCATTGCAGATTTAATTTACTCCTAACAAGGTTCCAACAGGCATTCACATATGGGCATGTTAGGAGTAAGTGATCTACTGTCTCTATACTATTTTTGCACATCACACATCTTCCTAGGCCTTGAATTCCAAATGTTGCTAACCTATCTTTAGTGATAATTCACTTCTAGATTGCCATCCAAGTGAATACTCCTACTTTGGGAAGGAGACTTTTCCCCCACAAAAGTTTGCAAGGATAGTCTTTCCTTGCAATGGATAACTCTTTGATTTTATAACCAAAATTCACTTTATATGTACCTATGGATGATCCACACCATTGTACAACATCCCCTTCATTGGAAGATTTGAAGTGTTTGTTCTTGAGAATTTTCATTAGTGTGTCTTTCTAGGCTTGTGGGGCATTTAGTTCCTAAATAACATTCCACTTCCAACTGGGTACTCCATTTTTGAGCACTGCCTTCCCATAATTACAGACCTTATGACCCCATACTTGCACAAACTCTTCCTTGAGTTCTACCAATCTCGGTGTATTGTCAATGGGTGGTTTGCTACACCAAGAATCACTCTAGAAGGATGCACTTCTCCCATCTTTGATCTCCTAGGTGACATGCTTGGAAACTATGTCCTTGCACTCCAAAATGTAGTTCCAAATTGCAGATCCCTTTGGTGGTGCTATCATAGTGCGGATGCAGGTGGGGTCATCCAAATCCAAATATTTTCTTCTTAGGATTCTCACCCATTTTTGTTCTCCTCTTGCATATAGATCCCATAGCAATTTTGCTCCCATTGCTTGGTTCATTATTGTTAGTTGCTTTAGTCCTGCTCCTCCTACCTCCTTTGGAGTGCAATTTTTTTCCCAAGCTACCAAAGGGAATTTATTCTGCTCCCTTGTACCACTCCGAAAGAATTTTTGAAAGATTTGGTTCAGGGCCTCCTCTACTGCTTTTGGTAGTTTCAAGCATGACATTGAGTAAACTGGGATGGATGATAGCACTGATTTTACCATTAACAGTCTTCCTGCAAATGAAAACCACTTCCCTTTCCAAGTTCCCATTTTTCTCTTGCAACTATTTATCAAATTTTCCCAGTAGCATTTTTTGTTTATCCCTACAAACAAAGGCATGCCCAAGAAGCGCCCAAGAAGAGTTGCCACCTTCAAGTTCAAGATTTTTTCCAAGTCTCTATGTAGACTTGGTTGGGTATTGAGGAAGAAAACTTTAGACTTTCCCTAATTTATGCTCTCCTTGGATGCCTTACAGTAGTCATCCAAGAAGGTCTTGATCACCCTAGCTTCCTTCCTACTTGTCAACCCAAACAAGATGGTATCATTTGCAAATTGTTGGTGTGTAGTGGGCTCCATACCATTTGCTACATCAACTCCAACCCATTTTCCTTCTCTCCTCAAGGTTTGGATGCCTCTTCCTAATACTTATGCCATGATTATGAATAAGAAAGGTGAGAGAGGGTCACCTTTCCTTAAAAACCTTGATGATGTGAAGAAGCCATGTGCTGCTCCATTCACCAGTACTAAAAATTTGGTAGTTGAGATGCAAGTCTTTATCCAATTGATCCATTTTTCATCAAACCCAAACTTCCCCAATACTTCTAGTAAAAAAAGCATGTCCACCATGTCATACGCCTTTAGAATGTCTAGCTTCAGCATCATACACGCTTCCTTGGTCTTCTTAGCTGTGTGGATGGTTTCATGAGCAATGATTATACCTTCAGCTATTGATCTTCTTGGGGAAAATCGGCTTTGTTCCTTTGATATGAACTCATTTAGGACACTCTTGAGCCTATTGGCTATGATTTTGGTGACCACCTTGTACACTATATTACATAACTGGTGTATGATGTAACCCAAGCTTGTTTGCACAACCTTTTAGAGACCTTCTCACTGTCTCCTGCCTAGAACCTAACTTCAATTGTTCTTGTTGAGCTTGGAAGACCAACCAAACCCTGCTTCAACTCTTCTCTTTGAGTTTTCCCCTTGTGCTTAGCTTAGGTAGACAAACACCACTTGAAATTGCAATCTTTCTCACTACACCTAGAAGGGTCTAGATGCCAACATCATCATCTGACTTGAACTCTTTGCAGGGGAGTTAGGAACTCTGTTTCCATGCAATTCAATGCCAATGGGATACATTTTGGAGGTTCTTTAAGTTTCAATGCACCCGATCTCAAGAAATTTCCTTGGTGAGGCCTATCTTCTACTAGCCCTTACCAGTCGGTTTTTGGCCTTTCTTGCTCACACTTTCCAAATGACCTAGCAAACAAATGACATTTCCTGACACCCTTTTCATACTTTTAAATCTTTCATAGGTTTTCAAGCCTCTGTCAGTACCATACAGGTGATTCCTATACTCTTGGAGAGAAGGGCTAATTGGCCTATTTTCTAGGGTTTCTGTGCTTTCTCCTTCAAATCTGCTTCTAGTGGATTGATTGAAGTCTCAATCCCTTTGGCATATAAAGACCTTGTCTTGCCCCACCTAGAACTGTACGGATTCCGTACAATAGTCTTTTCCCCTGCCTAAGTTCCCAACTTTTTCACTCTCAAACACCTAACCATGCATTCCTAGCTCGCCTAGGGTTTGAGATACCAAATTTCTGCTGCATTCCCTAAACTACCTATTGCTAAATACTTAAAAAAGTGTGGCTCCCCTTCCATATTCTGCTAGTCTTAGGGAAATCCCGTGGACAGAGTTTAGAGGGGAGCCATTTATTTAATTGACTGTTCAAAACAAAGAAAATAAACCTCTATAATCTAATCTAAGACCTCAAAGCAATATCTCTACACTGAACAACCTTATTTCCAAATGAAAAATGCTCTAATTTATGCTAAGAACACAAATACAAGGACAAAATAGTATATACAAACTCCTTGATACCTCTGTTTCTCAAAATACATGGGCAGATACAGAAAATGCAGAATAATCTCTATTCATTCCCATCAAAATTTGATTACAAAAGTCTCTAACTGATAACTATGAGTCTTCACCCCTATTTGGATTCCTTTTCCACATTCAAAGGAAGCTGATCGAGCACTTACTCCTGCTTTCTAGGGATTCCAATCCCACTAAGTTACATGCAACTCCACAACTGCGGTTATGCAACTTCCACAACAACATTTTGCAACTTATCTCTATGTTATGATCCTAATTTTTAGGACCTCAATCTCCTTGCTTCGAACCATCAACTTCCTCAACTGCCTCTTGGCATCTTCTTAACAATGAGGATGTAGTTTTAACACATTAAATGCTTTGTATCCTAACACATGCTGTCCAAAGTTTAATAAAGAAAAATTTAACAACTTTAATAACCTAATGATGACTTTAGTCCTAGTGACTAACTCATCCCACACTAACAAGACCTTCTAAGGTCCAAAGCAAACACATCAACATCCCTGACTTGGCTAAGGTCAGTACAAGCCAAAATTGTTAACAAACAAGGTGGAGGTCAACCTAGGTGCTCCTGCACCAATAACACTATTGGCCTGAAGTCGCTCATTACTTGTGGATCTTTCTTCTTGGGAATTAGTGCCAAGAATGTGTGGTTTAATGCCCCCAACATCACCATCTTTCTTCTTGACTCCTCTACAACCGCTGACAAGTCATCACCTACAATATGCTAATTTTTTATAAAGAATCCAGTCGAGAAGCCATCTAGTCCTAGGGCCTTGTCTAGATTTAGTTGAAAAGTTTCTCCTTTAACCTCATCCTTACTAATTGTTTGAAACAACCTACTATTCTGTTCTTAATTTATGATGGTTGGGATTTTACTCAGTAACCTTTCTTTTGTTTCCCTGTTCTCTGGGCTTTCCTTGTTTAGGATTGCTTCAAAGAATCCGATAGCCTCTTTGCTTACTTCCTCCAAGGATTGTGCAATTTACCCATTCTCTTTCTTGATTTCTGCTATTCTATTCCTAGTGCAGTTGGTAATTGCTGATTTGTGGAAATATTTAGTGTTCATGTCTCCTTCCTTCAGCCAAGTCTCTCTTATTTTTTGGCACCAAAAGAATTCTTCCCTTTTCAAAATCTCTACTAGCTCTTCTTTTAGGCTTTTTTCATTCTCAAAGTCACCTGCCTCCATCCCATTTTGAATCACATGTTCATGTAGAGCCTTCAGTTCCTGCTCCACTCTTTCCTTCTCCTGAAAGATGTTTTTGAAATGAACCTTATTCCACTCCTTGAGTTTGACTTTGATGAAACCCAAATTATTTCTAATTTTATATAGGTCTGATTGGTCACCAAACTTGATTTCATTCCACCATTTCTCCATTAGTTCTAGAAGTTGCTCATCCCTTAACCATATATTTTAAAACTTGATTGGGATTCCTTTTGGAGGTTCATCTTGCCTAAAGAGTAACTGCACCGAGAAATGATTTGAACCTATGAATGGAAAAATTTGGGCCTCATGAGTGCTCATTGATTCCCCCCAGTCTCCCTAGATCAAAAAACTATCCAACCTTTTCAGCTATATTAGTGAATCCCTTCCTCCTGTTTGACCAAGTAAATATTCCATTTCTGGCTTGAAGATCCAATAACTGATTGTTGTCTACAAACTCCTAGAAATCACACTAGATGATAGTGATTTTTCCCATGCCCCCTTGCTTCTCTTCATTGTTTAGGGTAGCATTAAAACCTCCGGCTACTATGCCTCTCTCATTCCTGTGGTTTTCAAGCTCACTTGATATCCTCCTCTATACTTTTCTTTTCTCCATTATGGAAATTGGTCCATATATATTGATGATAAAGAATTGCTCATTCCTCATCAAACCCTTAAATCTTGTTAATTACTAATTGCTTTCTTTTGGAAGTTGCTCATCCCTTAACCACATATTTTCAAACTTGAATGGGCTTCCTTTTGGAGGGTCATCCTTCCTAAAGAGTAGCTGCACTAGGAAATGATCTGAACTTGTGAATGGCATAATTTGGGCCTCATGAGTGCTCGCTGATTTCCCCTAGTCTCCCCAGATCAAAAATATATCCAACCTTTCAGCTATATTAATGAAGCCCTTCCTCCTATTTGAATAGGTAAATATTTCATTTCTAGCTTGAAGATCCAATAATTTATTGTTTTCTACAAACTCCTGGAAATCACGTTGGATGATAGTGATTTTTCCCATGCCCCTTGCTTCTCTTCATTGTTTAGGGTAGCATTAAAATCTCCTACTACTATTCCTCTCTCATTCCTAAGGTTTTCAAGCTCACTTGATATCCTCCTCCATACTTTTCTTTTCTCCATTATGGAAATTGACGAAGAATTGTTCATTCCTCATCAAACCCTTAAATCTTGTTAATTTCCAATTGCTTTCTTCTACTACAATTACTTAACGTCCTACTATTAATGGGTTCCATATGGTGCTAACACCCCCTAACACACCCTCTGCTTCCTTGAATTTCCCTTTCCATTGCTTCCAATTGTTCATCCTTCTTTTACCTTCTCTTTACTCCATTTGGTTTCCTGTATTAGTATTATGTCCACCTTTTCTTGGTCAATTTGGTGCTTGAACATGCACCATTTGTCAGGGGAATTGATGCCCTTGAAATTCCATGTAATGATCTTCATTAGCCTCTGGGAAGGATCACATCCTTCCCAAACCTAATTTTTCTTTGTCTTGCCGCATTAGCTGCAATTTCCATCTTGGATTTGTTTGATTTTGGTACCCTTTTTCCTTTCCTCTTGATGTTTGGTTTTTTTATTTTTGATTGGGACTACTCAAGCATCCTTTCCTAAATCAATTATCCTTCCTTAGCCTCCTCCTAATCTTCATCCTTTGATTCTAGTTCTTGATCACTCCCTTCATCCTCAGTTTGAGTAATGTTTCCTTCGTTCTCCACTTTCTCTTCTTCAACACCTTTTGCTTATGGAAACACCTTCAATTCTTCCACTATTTCCTCTTACACTTCCATCCTTGAGTTATTTGCTTCACTTGACAACTCTCTTATCTGAAGGTTGATATATTTTTGTAGTTCTTTGGCTTCTTCTAGCAACATGTTAAGATCTTTTTCTACTTGTGACACCGCCTCCTTGGAGTGTGCTGGCATTGGGCAAAATTCCTCTCTTCTACCTAGAAAATTCCAATCCAACTTCCTTTTTTTAGATCCTGGCTCATCTTTCTGTTCTAACCCCTCCCAGTTTCGAGCTTGCTCATTATGGTATATCTTCCCTCCTATCTCTCCTTTTCCCAAATTATTTTCCTTGTTTTTTGTTGTCCTTCTGAAACTGCCTTCCTACATTGATTTCTTGAAGAGGCATTTCCCCATGTGTGACCCTTCACATACCTCCACTTTCTGCTACCAGCTTCCAAGCTTCGTTAGGATCTCCAAGTTTTTATAGATTCCCACTCCTATTTCCACTAGGATGTTGGGCTCTACTTACTTTTTTCCATTTATAAAATCTTCATCTACTCCTAAACATACCCCTAATGCATCCCCTATTTTCACCAAAGCTTCCAAATTCCAGTATTCAGATGGGAGGTCTACTAGTTTGATCCATGTGGGTGTTTTTTTGATGGAGTAGTTCCATGGATCAAAGTTTGATTCCCAGTTTAAGCAATGAAAACTATAACCTTTTAAAAATAGGGGATTTCCATACACAATTTCCTGCTTGAAATTCATGTCTATGCACTCTATAAGAAAAAAAGAGTTCGGTAATTGGTGAATGCTTACTTGATCTTTGAAGTTATTTTTCCACCATTCCATGATCTCCTCCTTAGGGAATCTTGGATCACACAATTTTGTGAGTAAAGCTTTGTCTTTTATTCTAGCGACCCTCGCTTCTATTGCCTTTGATGGCAGTGCGAATAGGTTACTCCCTCATGGCATCATATTGGCTTCCTTGTCTTTCTCGCTCCTTTTTCCTTGGAATTTCTTCCTTCCAGATCCTCTTCTGTCTGGGTTCTCATTTTTTTGTGTTCCTCCTCCATCCTGCTTGATTCCATCCCTTTCCTCCTAGATCTTTGTTGCCCCATGGTTTTGTCTTTCCCTTACTCGCGAAGTTAGGGTTTCCATATCCCTTTCCTCTCCAAGGGTCGTTGAATCGCTTTGGACTCCCGCTCATCTCGTTTCTCCAATTTGACGATGCCTCTTCTCCCATACTTTTTTTTCCCAGAACCACCCACGCCTGCTGTCTCACATGCTCCTTCCTTCTCTACTCCTATGCCATTTGCTTGGCTTTGGCCCTGGGTTTGGTGGACTTCTCCTACCATCTCCTTGAGTTTTCCATCCAACCTAGTTTTGGGTTTTCATAGTATAAGTCTTCGTCCTATGATAGATTGGGTGGCATCTGTCCACCCATTTTCCATTCATAAAAACCCATTATGGGGTGTGGGAGTTTTCCCCTACCCTACTCCCTCCTGATCCACCTTCTCCTAATCAACTTTGTTCTTCAATATCTCCCCATCTCTTCCCTTCCAGGTCTCATGCATTTTTCCGCTCCTCTCCACTACCTTATGCCATTGTTTTATGTCCTTTTTTTTGGTCAGTAATAAGATTTTATTTTATTAAAATTTAAGTAGATTCAAAATACATCATCTTCTTGTTTTTAATGAAAGACCACCTACCACCCAAAAGTTCATCTATGAAAATATCATTTTCTTAGAATTTAACACTTAACCTACATCACCTTACTCTAAAAACCCTGATCATCTACTTCAAGTTCAAAAAAGATTTCAAATTTACATTCACAGTATTAACTTGCAACTACCAAGCACCCTGCAATCAAACACCAACTTTCACAACATTCCACGTAGGGCTAAACCCAAAAAATTCAGCAAAAATGAAGCAAAGATACTTGAGAATTCCATTATAGAAAAATAAAAATACTAAAAACTTTTGGCCAAGCTACCCGGGTCTGCTTTGCTTTCTAAAACACTCATATGCTTCTTCTTCCGAGGATGCAACTATTTCCTCTCTAGATGCTCTACTTCTGCTTGGGCCTGAGTAATTACCGCTTCTACCTCCATCAGTTCCACAAATAGTTTTAAAGCTTTCCAACCGCGTTCAACCTCCTCTCTCCAGTGGACTTTGAGTCTCCCTTCTGGCCACCTCACAAACAAAATGCACTTCTCAACCTCATCACTGTCTGCATTCTCAATCCCTTCACAAATGTTTAGTCCTTCTCCCAGGATGGCCCACTCCAAAATTGAGTCCAATCTCTCTAGGAAATCTCTGTGCACCAGTGCTTCCATCACCACGTTCACCGTTTCCACTAGCTCCCCCAAATCTAGACCCCACGACATTATCAAAGAATAAATGTCGATATTTGTACAATACTTGTGTTTAAGGTCCCCAAACCCCTTGCCCAATATCAACTGCACAGACTACACCAACCTCTCATCATTGTATAGAAACATGTCTTTCAGCCTCCTTTTTGATGCTTTTCCAAAAAATGGGTAGAGTTGTCTCTTTGTCAAGAGCAAGAAGTTTGCCTCCATTATAATTCTGCAACTCCAGAGCCAACACCCAATTAAAAGCAATTTTAGAGCTTGTTCTCCACCATAAAATTTGAAAGAAGCATTAAGAGAGAAGAAATTAGAGAGTTTAATAAGAATTAAAGTTCCACACTTGACCATTAATGCAGGATGTACATTCAATACCGCCACCCAATTCCACAACATTCTTTCATTCGCTTCAAAAATTGCAAACACTCATTAATTCCTTCACATTTACTTTTGCGTTCATACCACCTCTCTTAAATCCACCTCCTCTAAATCCAATTGCCTTAAGTCTTCGAACCTCATCTCACCAACTTCTTCAAATGTTAGAGCCCACTTCGATGAGGTGTCTGCTTCTACATTTCCAAATCTCCTTACATGACTAACAAAGAAGTCATCAAAAGATGCCAACTCCTCAATTTTAACAATTATATTCTGAAGATGCCAAGCATCAATACTCCCCTTCATCACTACCTGGATAATTATGAGAGAATCACCCTCCAAATGAATTTTTGAGGCCCCCAGTTTTTTGCCAAATCTGATAGTCGTTAATGCTGCTAAGGCTTCAGCTACATTATTAGTCCCTTCCTCCAACTTCTTCACTCCCAAGGCCAATACATTCCCTTTCCAATCACAAGCAATGAAACCTGTCCCTAATGGTCCAGGGTTCCCTTTAGAAGCCCCATCAAAATTTAATTTCCACCCTCCCACCATCATTTTTTCCCAAACGACCTCCACTGGTCCCTTGGAAGTTGGATTAACCCAACCATGCCCCTTAACGGGCCATTTTTTTATGTCCTTATTTAAATCTATTTTATATTAATATCTTTATCATTACTAATTATGTCAAGAGGTAATCTACAATAAGAAGGGGTGGAGTATAATGATGTGAGTGTGTTAACAAAAACTCTTAACTTTTATTTTAAATTTGACAACAATTTACCCATCAACATATTAATATTTAATATGCTTTTAATGTTTTAACTCTCAAGATAGAGATTGGGACCCTTTCTTATTATAAAAACATATTAATATTTAATAATGAACACATTAACTAATAATTTAAATATAAATATAAACTTCATCTTTATTAGATTAAAAAGTCTTAGGTGAGATGACTGAAAAGAAATTGATAATAGGAAAGGTTTATTGGAAAATAAGTGTGATTATAAGTGTTGTTAAGAAAAAATTTAAGTAAAAAAATATATTTATTCATTTAATGAAAGTGTTTTACAAAATGAATTTCCTATTAAAAACTTAAAGTAAAAATAAAAATAGTATTGTATTTTGTAAAACAAAAAATACTTTATTTTTGTCATGGAATAAAATTATTTTTATATAAATATTTAAAATAAATAATTAAATAATCTTATGAAAAATTGGGATTGGAATAATAAATGTAGACTTTAAAATACATAATTAAATAAATGATTAGCTTAAAATTTGGATGGAGGATTGTACTTTTTAGACACTTAACATTATCATGTCCAAACTTACATTTGGACAATAATACACAAAAATAAATATAACAATTTTTTTTTCAATCAGAGTATAAAAAATACAATTAAATTTTTATAATTGAACAAATTGATAAGGCATAAATACCAACTATACAATAATCAAATTAAAAAAGTGAAAACTACGAGAATGATAATTAAACTAACTTTTTAATTAATTCCTCCATATTAATTGATTTTTCACCTTTAATCATTTCACAACTAGAATAAGATGATAAAAATAAATTAAATCCTATTAACTAAAAGTGATATGACAAGTTTAGCAAATTAAAAATTTGTAAATAAATTTTATATTTATTTAATCATTAACTTAAACATTTTGTCATACATGAGAAAAACAAACTTTAAACAAGAGCTACACTTAACTCTTAGTTCCACAACTTTATCCTAATTTTCTTTTTTCCTAAATCTATTTAATAATCTCTAGTCATAATTAAATACAAATAGATATTATATTACCACACATTGAGTTTGTGGGCAGTTGGGTGGGTGCCTCTCCACAAACATAGTTGTGGAGAGGTTATTGCTATGGCAATCAATTTACCTCCTCTCCCTTGCCGCGAGGATTGACACTTGACTTGGTTGGCATGTGATGGGTTGTGGTGGACAGTCAGCTAGACATATTGATCGACCCAAATTCATGTGGATTGTCTACTTGATTACATTCATTATGGGTTTAATTGCACTAGATAAGCGATCTTTTCAATCAGACGAAACACATGCTTAAAGCCTAGTGGCGTATCAAGGTCTTAGTCATGATTTCTAAGGAATCCCTAACTATGATGTGTAAATCTCCTCCATTTCCTATGATCAATGCAATTTGTGAGTTGTCTTTCTAATGATGCTTCAGGGTTTATGTAGGTCGTTTGGTGGTTAAATTTAGCAACTCCAACCATGTTTGGTATGGCAATGTTTCATGTTTCTGTGAAAGAATTAGACATCAATGACATGGATACTCTGGTCCAGTTACTCAGTAGCAAGCGCCAAATGGGTTTTTTGGGCCTTGTGACATCACTAAGGCTAAGATGAGTCATTTGTCACCCTGATTACCTCATCTTTGTAGTGGTGAAATGCATTACAAGAAAGAGCTTTATGGAAGGGGCCAAAGGTTATCGACTCAACACAAACATATCTTCCAAGGTTTTGGTTGGTATGTTGGATGTGAATGTTCCTAAGGAGGAGGCTAAGGTGTTGATGTAAAAGCTCTTCAGGAAGGATTTGTTGGTCGGGTTGGAGGAATCTTTGGCGGCAACCACTCTGGGGGTTGGAATCCCGCACCCACACGACTTGGGTCTTCTTGAGGGCCTGAGAGAAACTATCAAGTATCATCCATTTCTCCTTGAATTGCAAGGATTGGAGTTGATTGAGCATCGTAGATTGGCTATTGTAGGGGTGGAGTTTCTTAGGAAAAAGTATCGGCTTGTTGCGGTTTAGAGTGCCACTTGAAAATATGAATTTAGGGTCTTCGCCCAAAACAATATCTGGTTAAAATGAAATTTTGGTTGGTTTGTCCGTTGTCTGGTGTTGTTAGGCATAAGTTTTGATAATTATGTGCATATAAGTAGAGTCAGGGTATTTTCTCAACATGTTGTCTAGTAAATATGTAATGTTTGACATAGATGTTGTTTATTGTTCAATGGTCCAGTTTTGTTAGTTCTTTGTGTAGGTATAGCTGCTTTTGACCTTGCACAGTCAATTTTGGGGGCTCTATGGATCTTGGGTATGGGTAGTCTTGGGCGAATGGTGGTTGCTGGTTATCTTTTGTCCCAAAGTCTAGGGACATGCAATGTAAATTTTTTGAAATATTAATAGAAATTCTATCTTACCTATAATAAAACACGCATTGAATTTAAAATAAACTTAAAATATGAAAAAGAAAATATTTCATTTAGAAAGTTGGGGAATATATATATATATATTGATGTAAATTTTTCCTGAGTTTAAAATTTGCATATATATATAAAATAAATTAATATAATGAAAATATATTTATTAAAGAAAATTGGTTAAAAATATTAAAATCTGATTAAAAAAAATCTAATGCTCATTGTTAAAAAGGCCACGGGCTCCTTCCCATGGAAGAGGTCACTGATGGGAAGTGCCTCTTTCCGTGTGCTTTCTTTTTCCAATAGTCTTAAAAATAAATTTAAAAAATGCAAACGGTAAAATTCTTTAAAATATTTTTGAAATATTAAAATAAATATTATTTCATTAATGATAGTTAATTTTTTTTAGTTGGGTTTTTATTTTAAGTGCATTATGTTCAAGTGGAAATTTAGGTGTGACAAACATCATATCAATATCAATTTATTTAAACACATTTTATAGTAACACTTTTATCATCATTAATTACGTTGAGAGCTGTTCTACAATGTCTAAGTGTGTTAATAAAAGCTCTTTTAACTTTTATGTTAAATTTGACATCATTTACTCATCAAAATATTAATATTTAATAATAAACATCATAATTAATAATATAAATATAAATGAAATCATTTAAAATAAAAATAAAAATATTTAAAATACATTTGACCTATTAGAATAAAAGTAAAAAATAAAATAAAATTTTCTATTATTTGCTCAAGATGTTCTAGTCATAAATTGTTTCAATGTAAAATAAACTAGCTTTGTGTCATTTATTAGTTCTTTCCATAGAGCTATAGGGGAGGAGGCAATTTGTAACTAGTGATTAAATTGTCTAGTTTAGACCGATAGAAAACATGAAAATATTGTTCAAAAAAATTTGCTTTAAAGTTTCAAATATTTTAATAAGATAATAAACAATTTTTCTCTATTGTCATTAGACAAATTATTCATCCTCAAAAAAAAGGAAGGCAAAAAAACTACAATAGAACTAAATCGAGTGACATTTGGCTTCTACGTTGACGAGTTTTCTCCTATTATCCGAGACAATTTCTTCCTTGAATATAGGTATGCAAATCAATGTTCATAATTTAAGATATGGATTACATTTGTTTTTGATTAGGTAAGCAAGGATTTTGAAAGGGCCCTGACCCTTATACACCACAAAAGATTTAGCTGTTAGTACAGTGAGACTTGGAACAACAACCAAACAAAAAACGACAAGAAGATGCATCAGTAGAACAACAAAAGAAGGACAGGCATCAATGCCAGAAGAAAAGGCCAACATGCCAAAACAAAGTTGCAGAACAACTAACAACAGTCACCCCAAGGGTGAAAAACTAGATAGTCCTCAAGCCTTTACAAGAGAAGTAAAAGGGACCACACAACAAAATAGGCCTCACAACCAACAAAACAGGCCTATAGGGACCCGAACCACAAATATTCTTCGAATTAGGCTTCACAGCCATCATAACAAGCCAACACACCACCCTCCCAGCAGCCACAAGAGCTGCCTAAAACAACAACCACCCCAAGGGTGGGTAAGATAAACCATACTTCAAACCCTTACCAACAGGATTTAGTAGATCTTGAAATCCAAACCACCAGAAGACAACTAAGCCATCAAAACATCTTGAGAGAACCCAGGGCTAAGGGCACAACTAACATAACGGGCCTGCAAGCCACCCATCAGGCTATAAAAACAGCATCCCATAACATCATCCACCCCAAGGGTGGCCAATACAGCATGAACTTCAAGGCCTCCAAGTAGCACCTTCCAAACAACAACCCCTTCAAAACAATAGCTCCTATAAAAACTCCTGTCCTTCACCAGAAAGGCGGTCCATGAGCACAACAGGACTCAAAGGAACAACAACTAGCTTGAAGCACCACACTGCCCAATGCACCAACTCAATCTCTACCTCAATAAGAAAGAGCTCCCCTCTATAGAAGAGGATGAAATGAGGAACAAAACTACGAGAGCCAACAATCTCTTGCCTGGACCAGCTCTACCTCAAAAGGAACCAACAAAAAGAAAGGGGACAACCCACTGCCACTACAACAACCATCTCCACCTCAACAGGAGAGGGCTCCACCTCAAAAGGAGCAAAATCCACCTCAATAAGAGACCCCAACTGTAGCACCCAGTAGGAAGCCAACACTTTGGTAGAATGAAAAGTCACCTCATCCCAAGACAACACGAGGAATAGGTACCACAAGAAAGCAATATAAAGCAGCTCAACCAACATAAAATCTTGAGCTAGAGCACCTATCAAAGGGAAAACACCCCTTAACCACAAAAGAACCACCAAGATGGACTTTGAAGAAAGCCCCATCAGAACCCTAAAGTACCAAAACAAGGGATTCCAAGCACCCTTAGCACCCAACACAACTCCATCCATACAATGAATCAACAAACCAAAAAAGGTCTTCCACTCCAAAAGGACTTCAAGGATAGCACTAAAATGAATCAAAACAGCCTCTCCAACAACAACCAGAAAAAAACCCAACACCGAGAGGATCATACATAAACAACCCCCAATGACCAGACTGGCAGCAAAATAGCCCACCACAGAAAGACCAGCTAAAACAGAGCACTGCCAACAAATCCCAAGCTTCAAAGGGATGAGCCCCACAATTTTGTGAATCCCAATGATACCAAGGTCCCCAACCGAGATCTGGGAGAGAAAGAAAAAAAGGATGCAGAAAAAAATGGAGACTCTACCAAACAAACTTGGGATAGCACAAAGCAATTCCAACTGCAGAAGAGGAGTTCCCAAAGGCAGAGAAGAAGCCCCAACCAATAGCAAAGAAGGCACGAGAACAAAGCCGCACCAACCCAAGCACGAGAAACTAGTGAACCCCATAGCAAACACTAAAACTACCAAACCAACACCCAACCACGCAGGGTCCAAGACAACACCCAAAGCAGAATCATCAAGCCAAGTCACAGAGGGGACAAGGATGATAACCATCTAGCTGCGCAACAACAAAAAAGTCTAAGCACAAGGCAAAAAGATCTTAGAAGAGGGAGAGCACGCCGTCAACATACAACTCTCCCCATAGGCAACGACATGAAACCAAGGGAGGTCAAGCAGCACAAGCTACCAACTACCAAAAAGCAGAAAAAAACACATAATCCGCAAACCAAGCCTTAGAGGCTACATACACCCCCCCCAAGACGACCCAGGTAAAATCACAGCGAAATTCCCTAGCAAAAGGTCGATGCCACCAATGCTCCAACAAGCGAAAAACAATGCCATCATCCTCCAAGTCTGAACCGCCATCCCAGAAAATCTCGCAGCTCCATAAAGACCACGAAACCAAGAAACTCCGAACATGCAACACCAAAATCGGGCAAAGAGAAGGCACACAACCTGTGCACTCCACACACAACAGGAGTCACAAAGGATAAGGAGGGAAAAACGTACCAATTGTAGACCCCCAATTACCATCACTGTCCTCAGAGTTTGTATAACCATCTCCAACGACTTCAGAATTCAAACAAGCATGCCCCGCCTATTCCTGCTCTCCATTGATTTTTAACTAATGGATTACATTTGTTATTTATAAAATATTTAATATATAAAATTACAATTTTATTTATAGAATGTTCACTTTTTATTTTTTCAAATATTGTTTAAATTGAAATAAATTATACATAAAAATATATACTAATATAATTATCGTAAAACATATCTAAAATATTTTATTTACTTAAGAAATTGATTTTATTTTACAATTATTTTGTTTACTATTTGAACACATAATTGTATTTTAGTTTTAATATTTTAACCTCATATATCTTGCAAACTTATATTATAACTACTATAGATATTTTAAATACATTCATCTAAATAACACATTAAAAACCAACTTGAATGTGTTTTATTTATTTAAAAGTTATTTTATTTCATTTTAAAATTATTTTTTAACTAAATATTGAAGAATTATTTTATCCTTGCATATAATTTTCAACTTTACTTTTTCACAAATTACTCTTATTAGTTCTTGTCAGGGAACTATAGGCACCACCAAAATTTAACTAGTTATTAATAACTCTCATTTTAACAAATGAGAACTTGAGCAATTTTTCTATTTGAATTTTTCAATCTATTATCAATGTATAGATGCGAATTATATAACAAAATATATTTCAAAAATCAATTCTCTTGAATTTAATTGGTACACAATTTTCACCTGATATAAGGAGCGCTTCCATTACTTCCATTAACGATTATTATGGAATAATGGATAATCGTGCAGTGTAACAAATCATACTTAGTATTTATCTATTAATATTATCACTTGTATAATCCCGCATTGTAACAAATCATACTTAGTATTCACCTATTAATCTTATATATATTGTAACAAATCATACTTCATATTAATTCAAAATATTTTTAAATTAAAATAGTAAAATTATACTGATATTAATGTTTTTTATTTTTAAGAAGATTATAGTTTAATCAACAAATTTATATTTAATTTTTAGTTTTTTTTAATAACTTAATTTTTAGATGGTATGGCTAATCTTATCATTCAACCTATTCATTAAATTTATACTTATATTTTATATTCATGAAAAAATAGTGTTATAAGTAGCATATTTTTCAATTTTTTATAATTTTTCTTTTGTCTCCTATGTTACCAATATAAATGATTTAACTTAACTTATCTATTTTTATATTTTTCATACTACTAAATTCAAATATATAAAATAATCTAATAACAAATTCAAATAAATAATATATTTTTAATATATTATATTATTAATTTAACAACATATTATAATATTATAATATATACACTACACTATATAAAACATAAATAACATATATAATATCTAATATATGATTTTAACATCATTATAATATTATAATAAATATACAATATATATAACATATATACCATCTAAAATATAATTTAATATATTAGAACTAAAGTTATAACAAAAAATACAATCCTTAACTTAATCATTTTTTCTTCTTACACAATAGTCCCACCTCATCAATAATTTCATTTCTAACTTTTTTAAAACATAACTATTTTATAACTTTTTGGCAGGAACTTCGTTGCCCTACAGCTCTTATTTAATAAATGTTACAAAATTATTTTTATTTTTTAATAATTTTACTTGTAAAATTTAAAATTTTAATGTTTCCATATTTAAAAATAATTAATTAATTTTCTACTAAACCAAAATTAATTAAATTATATAATATATATTTATTTTATTGTTGATAAAATAAAAATATATATATTTAGTTTATTTTAGGTTTAGTATATTAAATATAAAATCATAGTTTTATGTAAAAGTATAATAAATATTATATACTTATATATTATTTTCAATAGTTTCATTTTTATTATTAATATATTTATTTTATATTTATATATTTTATTTATATATTTAATTATATTATAATTATAATTTTTAAATATATAATAATTATATTTTGATTTTTATATACTTAAAAAATACCTTAATCCCATGCATAATAAAAATGTAATATATATAAAGATTAATGATTAAAAAAAATTAAAACCATCTTTAAAATAAAATAAAATATAAAACTATAACCTTATTTATAAAGCCTCATGTTTTGAAATCAAAATAAAGATTATTTTCCATTAAAGGGGGTGTAGGTGTGTAAAAGTTTGTCTCCACGACCACTAGTTATTCTCTATTTTATAAAATAGAGTATCCTTTTATCATGTTAAAGAAATGAAGATACCCGAACCCCTCCAAAATACAAGTCAAATAGTGAAACCTAGGTGCTCAAGAGTAATTTCTCTTAACCTAAATAAGTTTATTTTTTAATCATTATATAAAACCCTAAACAAGTTTATTTTTTAATCATTATATAAAATCAAGAAATATTTAAATGCCTTTCTCAATGAAATGTTTTTTTGAATATCTAATTTGTGTGCCATTCATAATTGTTTTTGCTATCTTTTGAATTAATATAAAAATATAAATGAATATAATAAAAATATAGAATCTTTGAATAATGATTATGTGTATTTCTAATCATTATTTTATTTTTAAGGTTCCTTAATGCATGTTACAACCACTTAAAACAACATAGAACTTAGAGTATAAATTGAAATTATTTAAAAATTTCACATAATTGTTGCAAGCAATAGGCTTTAGGAGGAACCTAAATAAGTTTGTTTTTTAATCATTATCTAAAAACAAGAAATTTTTAAGTTCATTTCTCAATGGAAATGCCTGTCATGAAGATCCATAGTTTTTCCCAATATAAAATAAAGATGATTATAATTTTTTTTAATCTTATTTTAAAATAAAATTAATATCATTTAGAAAATTTATCATCTTTTTCTTCATAGATTAATAGCTGCTAAGGGGAAACACCTTGTATTAATCAAACAAATCACATACAATGCTTGTTGTCTTCAGAAAGATTCAATTCAACCCGTAAACCACCCTGGTACAAATAGACTTAGAATAAATTCACAATGTCATTCCTACCTCCACCCACAAAATCCATTCCAAAAAACTTCATTGCAGATTGGCCCTTACATACAAAATTTCCATGGACTAGGTATAGAGGTAGACACTATTCAACCCACAACATATATTTTAGTTACAAAAAAAGAAATTTTCATAGACTATCCTAGGTTTCAGTCACCATCGTCGCTAGCCTCCCGCATCTTCTTGGCCCCGAGTGCATTTGCTACCATAGGTAAATCGATACCACACACATGGTGAACAAGGTGGTTGTCCTTTTCCTCCATGTCATGTAATTCATTCTCTATCCATTCTACCCTGAGCCCCAACTCCCAATCCTTATCATCCTCAACACAAACCTTCCCCTCCAAACCTTCAACCACCACATACTCCTACACCAGCCTACGTCGGAGTCCTGGAAATTCTAGCCACACACATCAGGAAGGAGATGCTTCACTCAATTTTTTCCCAACGCTTCTCTAGCTCGTTCGGCTTCAAAGTTCGCACCATTGGAAACTTTCACACTTCCACCCCATTCCCCAGTGACATGTAATAGTTCAACGACATTGGGATGAGCAAGTTGTCGTCCACATTGTATAGGGATTCATCTATCTTTCTAAGCATTAAGTGTAGGAAAACCATTTGGCATAACTTCTTGCTATAAAATATATCATCTTATGTAAATTATAAATTTTACATTTAAGAAATACTAATTGTTTAAAATATAAAAAAATGTTATATTAATGAATAATTAAGATATGAGAGACTATATTTACATAATGCCCATTAAATCAAACAATTTTTTTCACTTTGAGATTTCCATTGTGATAGGAATAGCATGGACATGGATAGTTGTCCAAAACGTACTCCTTCAAGATCTAAAGAAAAAAATAAAATATACTCAAGACACTGAGCTATAAATATAGATTCCTCTACAATATCATTCAATTTCAATCTTTCATGTAATTAGATGTCAAGTCCTAGAAGATAATGGTAGGTTTGGCCTCAACTTCTAATGCTTTTGTAATGAATGAAATGCATAATCTTATGGGCTTTGAGTACTACCAAATGTCCAACTTATTTATTTGATATGTAACTTATGAAAATATATTCTCGAACAAATTATCCATCATTACAACATATCACATGTGGTTATAATTACACTATAATGCTAACTTTGAATCCTAAATAAATTATAACCATAATTGAGCCTTGATCGCATGTAATGCCCCGCCACGCAACCCTAGAGGAAGTTGCAATTCACTACTTAAATGTACCAATTTCTTTTTTTTGTTTAAGTACAAATAACATGTAAAATGAATACACATTGCCAACAACCTCTAAGGCCATGAGACAAGGATTACTTTAAAACCCAAACAACAACAAACATTAATATACACCGAAACATTAATCACTTAAGGAAATGAGACAACATACATTCCATACAAGATAAATTACAACGAAGGATAAGAAATACCAAAAGATTTCAATTAACAATATTTAAACAATAAGATTACAACACTCCTTCCCCGAATGAGGTAAATCCAATAAATGTGATTACATATTACAAATTCCACCTCGATAACAACTGAGGGGTAATAAAATACAATAAGAACTGAGAGAACAAGGCATGAGAAGAAACTGAATCCCACGAGCCCTCCAGCTAGAAATCACGACCTCACGACCAAGAAGAAGAACCAACAGATTAAGATGCACACCACCCGACCACGTGGAATCCAAAAGGTTCCACTCCCTCCGTGCTAGGAGATAGTAACTAGGAATTCCTACACAAGACCATCTACCACTAGACACGGGCCACATAAAACTGATACAAAATAAATACAAGACCTCATCACATGACTGAACGGTCATACGTGCAACTCTAGGTATGACTCACACAACACTGACATAGGTTACATTGCTTCCAGACATAGAATAGATCAAGGATGTCACAAATATCAAGTACAAACTGCTGACTTAGGAAGAGTGTCATCGCATAGCTCGTCAAGGGATATCCTCTAGGAATCTTCCAAGGCTCTGGCCCCCACCTTGGGTTATCCTGGTGGCCTCTACCGAAATCCCGACACCCATGCTCACTCATGCGGAATCAAATACCTCTCATGAAGACGAGATAGATGATCTTTCCATTCCAGGCCTTCCCGTCTCATCCCAAGTCTAAAACAAGCCCTTGGGCCCATGAGCGAGGCACAAATTATCTTGTTTAATGTTTGATGCAACCTAAGCTTCTAAAAGTTTAATTTAGTTATCACTGAATTAACCAACTTACAAAGGGTTATCCTGGCACCACTTTGTGCGGCGGTGCCCATTGCAAGCCACTCTCCTAAGACAACCCACACGGTGAAATCCACAATAAGGAACAAGATAACATGACCTCTCCATTTCAAGGAGGTAACAAAACAAGGATATTCACCCCAACACTAAAGACCACAAGGTCAAGACCCTCTCCAAACATTGGAGGCAACAAGGTCTAGCCCTCTCCAACCATGGGAGGAAACAAGGTCACATAATCCACTCCATACACTGGAGGAAAAAAAATACAAAATACCACTCCATCCAAAGGAGGCACAAATTACATAACCCTCTCCGAATCCAAGGGAGACACACACCATCCCTGTTCGTGAAAATTGGGTGAAACAACATGGTGTAACTATGCACATTTTCCCATGACACAACAAAAGTTGACTCACGTACCACAACCGATACCAATAAATGAACTTCTATCTGGAAGACTTTCAATACAATCAGTTTAATCCCACTACATTGAGAAAGTACATATAAACACTAAAAACATTTCGAGCAACCAAATGCGCTAAAGTTTGGATTTCCTAAATCCAGTCAAACACAGTTTACATGACTTGAATTTATCCAATCAATCGAACTCATTTCTTTTCACGACATAGAAATATGCAAAGAACAGAACACATACTCTAAATTTCACAACCATGTTCCAAAATCAAGACATTTTAATAAATAACATCATCGAATTGGAATTAAACCAATCAATCACTCTACGTCTCACAATCATATATTGTAAATAAATCCACTTGATTTATAAAACATTTGGATTAAATAAATTACTCTTATAGCAATAAGTCAAACAACTCAATCTCATATGATTCATAGAATCATTCGTTACATCTAAGTTTAACCACTGTATTCTATAAATTAAACTTTTAGTAAATAATCATTTAGATTAAATAACTCAATCTTAATCTCAACTCCGCATTAAGTAAATCAACTAAAACTCATCTCTCCTTGAACACAAACATATTCCAATCAATTATACTAAATAGTATATACATAAATCCTCTTGCCGACATTAAAGAATTTAAACCAATAATAAAACTCTACTTGCTCAATCTATAATTAATCAAAGTCAAATTATCACTAAATCCACATTTGACAAATAAAGTCCTTTGATTTAAAATAAATCATTCGTTAATTCTAAGCTCTTCAATTATGTTCCATAATTAAAGATCAGAACCACCTGATTGAACTAAGTCATTCATTATCTCTAATCTTCTCAATTGTCTTCTATACTTAGAACGTTTTGATGAATAGACATCTAGATTAAATAAATTAATCTTTATTTCTAATTCGCATCAATGATTTAACTAAATTTTAATTAAATTACTTAATCTATATTACAACATGGATAAAATAAATAAATTAATCGAATTCAATATTCTAAATAACACAAATGATCAACATCAACTTTCATTTCTTCAATACCAATGCGATAATCATTTTAGAGTAAGTTCTATTTTCGATACTCAAATATCATCTAAATGTGTACCTCTAAAAGATCATTTAGGATTCCAAGATTTCGCGTTCAAAACATAATTTAAAACCCCATTAATTAAAATATATCTAATAATTTATATATTTCAATTAATCATGTTTAATTCCTTATTATTTTACCTAAACAAAATATGTCTTTAATATACATTTATAAAATAGCTTAAAATCAGTTCTTTTGAAATTTATGGCTATTTATTAAAAATGTCAATTTCTTCAAATATAAAAATCACATGATCATTTTAACATTCCAATTAAAACATTTAACATTATTTAAATATGCCAAATATAATTTGCATATAAATAAATTATATAAATTTAAATTAACCCATTAAATAAAATATATCAAATAATATATATATTTTCACACTAATTCATATATTTTAAAATCAAGATTTAAATATATTTTTGAACTTCTATACTAAATTATATTTAATTTATTATATTAAGAATATATTATATTTTATATAATATATAATAATATATATTATATAAACATAATATAAGATAATATTTATAAAAGTTAAATTAAAAGCAAAAAGAAATTGAAATGATCACATGTGGGGGCAGGGTCAATCAAGATATCTCTAGCCGCCCAAGGGCATGTGGAGTCTGCGGTACCTGGGTGTTCACACATGTCCTGCCTGTATGGAGCCCTCAGGCGTCAAGATGCTGCCTGCCTTTCCTTGTCAAGGAGCCTCCAGCGGAGGCACACGTCTGCCTCCCCCTGGGCCAGGTGGCCGGTGTCAAGACAACGCCCGCCTCCTGCAGCATGGGCGGGTGGCGGGCGGGCGTGGTGGGGCTGGTCCCCCACCCCACCAAATAAAATTTTATTTTTATTTAAATAATTTCGTCCAAAAATGAAAACAAACGAAAATAAAAACATACCCTGTGTCTGGTAAAAACCAGAATGAAATTTCACACATAAATTTTAGAAAACAAACTCCCAGTTGCATAAATCTATATGCAAAAATAAAAATGAAACAAACCTATTGCAAACTACCCAGATACAGTCAGATTGAGCAAATTTTATTGAGAAGAAAATTAAAAAAAATAAAATTTTAAGCACAAAATATGACGAATTTTTCTGGGTTTTCTCCATTTTGCCAAATAAGTTAAATCTTTCCATTTGAATCCCTCTAAGTTTTGTGTTGATGGTTTTAAATGAATTTTTCATGGGTTTAATTCGAATCCAAGCAATGTTTCCAAGATTTACACACAGCCAACAAAGATTTCAAAACATTCATCACAAGATTTATTCTATTTTCAAATGATCCAAAACAAGAGTATGAGAAACCTGATTTTTCTCCAAGATTTGCAAATTCGAATGGAGCTTTCAAGAACCTCTTCAAATCCAGCTCAAGCAACTTTCAATCTCCTTCCCAAATCCAAAACCAAGCCCCACCAAGAAGTAGATCTCTCTCCAAAAATGCAAGATTTTTTTTTAACTTAGATCCTTTTTTTTTTTTTTTGGCAAAATAGGGTTTTTCTCCTTAAAAATAGTCAAAACCTCAAAATCCCATCAATAAATATAATTTAAAAAAACATGGGAATATTTTAATTTTTTTTTTTAATTCAAAATCCAATTTCGAATTTTTTTATTCAACTTTATGCATTTTCCAAATTTCTCATAAAACATAAGCATTTCAAAATTACCAATAAATAATTTCCTCAACAATATTTTTTTTAAAAGTGGAATTAAAACATATTGTCATTTAATTATTTATTTTAATTTAATCGTAACTATTCAGACAAGATTTTAATTAAATCCTAAATATCCAATATAACTTCCATTTTCAATTTCATTTGAATTTAGATATACAATAATGCCAAAATCACTATTTCGTTTAATATATCACTATTAATCTAATTAATTAATAAACTAAATCTAGTTTATTAATTAATCAAATCAATCAATAACCCAATAATTACTTTATTAATTTCATCAAATAAATCAATAAAATAAATCACATTTCAACATTGCAATTAAACACATTTAATCATTAATTAAACTACACAAGTCATTTAATAAACTTTAAACTTGAAATTAAATAAACACTCAAGGGGAAACTGACCAAGTTAAAATGACTAACCCTGACAACACGTTATGACTAGGGTGACGACTTGGCTCGGAAAACCTAGCTACTATCACCCAATCAATTACCGTTGGTAAATGGACACGCTCAAACCTGTGAAACCAGGTGGAGTCGATGTCATGTACCTGCCAACCTGTAACAAAGAGCATGTCGAATGTACATATATATATAATATGATTAAACACACCATGAAGAGGGAATCTCGGAATTGTAGGATGCTCGCAAACAAGTGATACAATCCATCCCTTTCACCAATACAGTATCACTAACTAACGCATCTAACATCAAAGATATGATCAATAGCATACAACATCATTTAATCAAATATCTTCTAAGTTACTCCAAATCATGTCATAAAGATAACACCAAAATAAGATCACATCACATCAATATATAACTTCACATCGTTTAACAATCACGATCGCAAGTAATTAAGTTCCAAAGTCAAAAGCATGTTCAGACACAATCGTCACATCATAATATAACATGCACATCACTAAATAGTTCATGATTAAATAATCACTAAGTTCACAGTCACATCATAAGCATAATCAAACATTACCAAGAAAACACTGCCGATCCAAGATCCCAAAATGGAGGGGTGTTACATCCTCCCCCCCAAGGGTTAGGCTTACTCTTGGAAGCCTACAAACAAGAATAGGGATAAAACTCCCTCAAAGACAACTAACACACTATCAACCTATACATTCAACATGGTGAAGCATCCCACCATCAAATGTCCACATCACATAACCATAATAGTGCCCTATTCACCAATACACATCATAGAGAATCATCATAAAGCCACACCTAATATAATATCATTTCAATGTTTACTCAAGGAAAGGTGTGCAACATTATCATTTCAACGTTCATCTAACTTTTGCATTTTGAATCCAGGTACAATAGTTTAACGTCTATATGATCTCTTAAGTCTTAACAATAAAGTTGGGGACTATAGGCCTCACCAGCAACATATGCACCTATAATGTAATTATCCTTATCAGGTAATTGTTTCACTAATTCCCTTTTCTCTAAACTTTTACTTACTGCAAAATGATTTTCTATTCATATTATACCTTTTCCCTGATTATGAATGCAACTTGGGGACTTAGGTCCTTTACCCAAGGTTTGATCTAATAAAACAACCTTCATGAATACATAAGCATTTTCTCATAAGATACAGCATACCCTAGGTGTCAATACCCCACACACTTAAGGAAAACATCTTCGTTAACCCAATGGAAAGAGAGAGAAGACAAGATATTTACAGTTCTAACATAGGCACGAATGTAATCATGGTTTCGTCATCACACAATCACTTTCACACAAATGCATCTACCACATGAGAGCATGCACAAATCTCTATGAACTAATAACATGTTCATTAATTTCCTATTATCATATTTCATAATCTCAATAAAATATACATGCAAAAAAAAAACTTCAAAACCACATAGGGGCAATCAAGTAATCATTAACGTAAGGAGGTAAAGCACAAGAAAACATGCACTAGAAACTTGCATGGTGAAGAGAAACAACAAAACTCCAAAGGAGAATGCACACAAAAGGAACTTCTTGGCACCTTCAAGGTCACACAAACTTTCCAAGAACACGAACAAAGAAACCAAGCAAGGGCAATTTTAGGCGACACATATCACCTACAACCCACCAACAAACACACTACAACCACACTCAAGAACCACTCAAGGGTCTCAACCCTTTACACAACGAAAGAGCCAAGTAACAAGAAGGAAGCCAAACAAAACACACCTCTTGGTAGGCTTGCGAGCCTAACCCTCACAAAAGCATTCAACAAAAGACATGCAAGGTTGGAAACAACAACAAAACTGATTGTCGTCCACCACACACCACACATCAAAGTCACACACTACACAATCATCCATAATGCATTCTTCCAATAGAAAGGATATCAGTGCATTGCACACTACACCGAGGATCCTATCCTTCCCACTGGTTTCCTGCACCATTGGACCTATACCACTTAACGACAACTTCTGGGCAAACAAGATAAATCAACCCAAAAGGAAAACAACACGAAAGAGAAAAAAAACTAGGTCAATACAATGGGCTCATAGTGCCCAGAGTATAAACCTACACAACTTACAACATAATGGGTCCAACATAATCCCAGAGTTCCCAGTGTTTAAACCTGGCTCTGATACCATGTGTAATGCCCTGCCACGCAACCCTAGAGGAAGTTGCAATTCACTACTTAAACATACCAATTTTTTATTTTTTGTTTAAGTACAAATAACATGTAAAATGAATACACATTGCCAACAACCTCTAAGGCCATGAGACAAGGATTACTTTAAAACCCAAAAAACAACAAACATTAATATACACCAAAACATTAATCACTTAAGGAAATGAGACAACATACATTCCATACAAGATAAATTACAACGAAGGATAAGAAATACCAAAAGATTTCAATTAACAATATTTAAACAATAAGATTACAACACTCCTTCCCCAAATGAGGTAAATCCAATAAATGTGATTACATATTACAAATTCCACCTCGATAACAACTAAGGGGTAATAAAATACAATAAGAACTGAGAGAACAAGGCATGAGAAGAAACTAATTCCCATGAGCCCTCCAGCTGGAAATCATGACCTCATGACCAAGAAGAAGAACCAATGGATTAAGATGCACGCTTATCCCACTCATGGAACTAAAGGTTCCACCCCTCCTCGTGCTAGAGATAGTAACCAGAATTCCCACACAAGACCATCTCACTACTAGACACCGCCACGAAATCGATACAAAATAAATACAAGACTCCTACTGTACAAGATCGGACCTGGCCATACGGGTAACCTCAGGTACCAGATTCTAAGGCCACCGATAGAAGTTTTTCTACTGCCTGCATATGCTAGAATAGATCAAGGATGTCACAAATATCAAGTACAAACTGTTGACTTAGGAAGAGTGTCATCGCATAGCTCGTCAAGGGATATCCTCTGGGAATCTTCCTAGGCTCCGGCCCCCACCATGGGTTATCCTGGTGGCCTCTACTGAAATCCCGACACCCATGCTCACTCATGCAGAATCAAATACCTCTCGTGAAGACGAGATAGATGATCTTGCCATTCCAGGCCTTCCCATCTCATCCCAAGTCTAAAACAAGCCCTTGGGCCCATGAGTGAGGCACAAATTATCTTGTTTAATGTTTGATGAAACCTAAGCTTCTAAAAGTTTAATTTAGTTATCACTGAATTAACCAACTTACAAAGGGTTATCTTGGCACCACTTTGTGCACTGGTGCCCATTGCAAGCCACTCTCCTAAGACAACCCACACGGTGAAATCCACAATAAGGAACAAGATAACACGACCTCTCCATTTCAAGGAGGTAACAAAAAAAGGATATTCACCCCAACACTAAAGACCACAAGGTCAAGACCCTCTCCAAACATTGGAGGCAACAAGGTCTAGCCCTCTCCAACCACGGGAGGAAACAAGGTCACATAATCCACTCCATACACTAGAGGAAAACAAAATACAAAATACCACTCCATCCAAAGGAGGCACAAATTACATAACCCTCTCCTAATCCAAAGGAGACACACACCATCCCCATTCGTGAAAACTGGGTGAAACAACATGGTGTAACTATGCACATTTTCCCATGACACAACAAAAGTTGACTCACGTACCACAACCGATACCAATAAATGAACTTCTATCTGGAAGACTTTCAATACAATCAGTCTAATCCCACAACATTGAGAAAGTACATATAAACACTAAAAACATTTCGAGCAACCAAATGCGCTAATGTTCAGATTTCCTAAATCCAGTCAAACACAGTTTACATGACTTGCATTTATCCAATCAATCGAACTCATTTCTTTCCACAACATAGAAATATGCAAAGAACATAACACATACTCTAAATTTCACAACCTTATTCCAAAATCAAGACATTTAATAAATAACATCATCGAACTGGAATTAAACCAATCAATCACTCTACGTCTCACAATCATATATTGTAAATAAATCCACTTGATTTATAAAACATTTGGATTAAATAAATTACTCTTATAGCAATAAGTCAAACAACTCATTCTCATATGATTCATGAAATCATTCGTTACTTCTAAGTTTAACCACTGTATTCTATAAATTAAACTTTTAGTAAATAATCATTTAGATCAAATAACTCAATCTTAATCTCAACTCCGCATTAAGTAAATCAACTAAAACTCATCTCTCCTTGAACACAAACATATTCCAATCACTTATACTAAATAGTATATACATAAATCCTCTTGCCGACATTAAAGAATTTAAACCAATAATAAAACTCTACTTGCTCAATCTATAATTAATCAAAGTCAAATTATCACTAAATCCACATTTGACAAATAAAGTCCTTTGATTTAAAATAAATCATTCGTTAATTCTAAGCTCTTCAATTATGTTCCATAATTAAAGATGGAACCACCTGATTGAACTAAGTCGTGCATTATCTCTAATCTTCTCAATTGTCTTCTATACTTAGAATGTTTTGATGAATAGACATCTAGATTAAATAAATTAATCTTTATTTCTAATTCGCATCAATAATTTAACTAAATTTTAATTAAATTACTTAATCTATATTACATGGATAAAATAAATAAATTAATCGAATTCAATATTCTAAATAATACAAATGATCAACATCAACTTTCATTTCTTCAATACCAATGCGATAATCATTTTAGAGTAAGTTCTATTTTCGATACTCAAATATCATCTAAATGTGTACCTCTAAAAGATCATTTAGGATTCCAAGATTTCCCGTTCAAAACATAATTTAAAACCCCATTAATTAAAATATATCTAATAATTTATATATTTCAATTAATCATGTTTAATTCCTTATTATTTTACCTAAACAAAATATGTCTTTAATATACATTTATAAAATAGCTTAAAATCACTTCTTTTGAAATTTATGGCTATTTATTAAAAATGTCAATTTCTTCAAATATAAAAATCACACGATCATTTTAACATTCCAATTAAAACATTTAACATTATTTAAATATGCCAAATATAATTTGCATATAAATAAATTATATAAATTTAAATTTAAACTCCCATTAAATAAAATATATCAAATAATATATATATTTTTCAATTAATTCATATTTTAAAATCCCCAAGATTTAAATATATTTTGAATTTATACTAAAATTCATCTAATTTAATATATATTAAATATATTATATTTTATATAATATATAATATTAAATATTATATATATATATTATATAAAACATAATATAAGATAATATTTATAAAGTTAAATTAAGAGCAACAGAAATTTTGAAATTTTTAATCACACAGAAAGGGCCGAAGCCC